>BMAW01022053.1:423354-539144 GCA_019974015.1 Nephila pilipes
AAAAAAAAATGATCGCAATTACATGACTTTGAACGAGTTTGAAAGAAAATCGACTGAAAATGGAGAGTCGAGGGAGGGAGGGAAGAAATTGCAATGACAAGTTAAATAAACCATAATAATGGGAACTGCCAGAAAAATAATGGAGGGATTGTGTGTGGCCCGCGGTCTGTTGTATCACTGACAATGAGAAACTTTGAAGAAAATATAGAATTAGATATTCAAAGTAAATTAGGTTTTTTAACTGACTGAATGAAGGGGAAGACAAACGCGTATCATAGCTAGAACGCTTACAGTGAGCAGGGCAGAATTGTTTTTATAATGATGCGAGAAAATGCGGTTCCTCAAATTGCTGCCTCGGGTTAGTTTATTGCCACCAACGCTTTTCAGTAGTTTGGGAAATTTATTTTTTGTCACTTATTTCAGGACAATCCATCTTTGATTCGTACTTAACGGAGCGTGCAAGTGACAGTGACTTATAAATTGTCTCAATGATCGACGTCGTCTCTTGAATAACCCGGTTATTTTTTAACTGAAATTCTTTGTGCTTTTCGTCAATTCGAGACAGAACTGAGAAGAAAATATTATCGGCTCTTATCGCCTCAAGATGTTCTGCACACTTTCCTGTCTGCGTGAGCGTCATGGAAGCATTTTCGAACAATTCTTTATCTATTTCGTTTTTATTTTAAATCGCCGTTGAGGCTTATTTATCTGAAGAATGGATATTGCAAAGATAATAGGTAATTAATTGTCAAACGCAAACGATTTCTTCATCGTCTATTGTCGGTCAGTATAATAAACTGTTTAAATTGTTTGTCGAATCACGCAAAGTAAATGTATACGTAACACTATTTTTTCCTGCGGGATTAACCAGGTTCGTCTTTTTTGATGAGAACAATCGTGAAATAATCATTTAATGAGAGTTAATACGAGTAAAAAAACAATTTCGTACATTGCATTTCAAGATAAAAATAAAATTAATTTATTTCGGGAGAAAAGAACAATTCTAGTGCGTGCAATCTTAAGTGATTGAGTCAAAAAAAAGTTATCTCACATTCTTTGGAAAACGCTGTTATTTATATTGAGGGATATAATTTAAATGTCATTGGTGCAAATCTATGAGATTAACCTGAAGATATGTAGATTTATCGACAGGTGTTAAAGCGTCATTGACTGAATTATATGAACAGCTTGACTAACTAAAATATGTCTGGCGATGTATACAGAAGATAAATAAGTTTATAATAACCATGATAACGTTATGATTCACCAGTTATGTTAAGCTATTAATAGGCCCTTTTTTATTATTTGATTAAAAGGATTATGCAAGTTGATGAGGGATCTGGATTTACATATAATTGTTAATAAATTAGTCTTAAAAGTCATTTTTAACGAAATACCTTCATTGTGTATTCAAATCATTACCATTATTGTATGGAAAGCGTATAATGCTGAACACAGTTTTTTTCCTTCTTCGAACTGTTGTTATTTAGTGCAGGAGGGTATTTTTAAAGGAATTTACAGAATTAGTTATGAAAAAATATAGAAGTATAATTAGAAATAACAGCCAACATCTTTTTTTTTACTTGCATATTAAACATTTACTTTTTTTTAAAATAAGAATGTAGGTTTTTTAATAGCTTCTATCGCAAATGTTAATAAATAAAATTATTAAAAAGATTGATGATGAAGTTCCTAATCGATTTTTTTAGCTGTTCGGTTGGAAGAATTTACGAGCTTTTGTTAACTCTAGATTTGTATAATAATGGCATAAACGTAATTAAGAGAAATATTAATTTTTTTAAAATATGTTATCAAGTAATAAAACCTGTAACTGAATGAAAGAGAGAGAAAAGAGTAACAAAAGGAGTTTAATGCATCAAAGTATTTTTTTTTTTTATTTCTTACTTTTGTAGTGTCTCTGATGGTTTAATATGAAGAATTATTACTCTTTTATTTCGTTAGTTAGAAAACATGTTTTCTCTTGGTTCTGAATTTCGAAGCTTATAATGATTTTTAAGGTACCTTTCAAAATCGGGGTAGGCGTTTTTCCCCTCATAATAGGAGAAATAATAGTATTACGTATTTGAAATCTATTCCGTCAGTATTACATTCCATACAAAATCCTATTAATTTTATCGTTTCTTATAATGTTTATTTTACAACATTTTTGTTACAATCTGAGTGATTTTAATTTTTTTACAGTAAAAGTATTGCAGCGTTAGAAAAACATAATTCATAACTAATGAAGATTTGGAATATATTAGCCAAAATTTGCTTAGGAGAATATAATTCACAAAAAATGTGATGATGTGTAATATATTAAAAAAAGCTATAGGAAATATGAATTCATTGTCTGCAAATAATAGAATAAAGGAGCATATACTGTGAAAGTAATAAGATTTTAGAACATATAATCTGAAAGTAATTGTATACTGGAATCTGTACCAGACAGGAGCTAATTCACTGGAACCTTTTACTTAAAAGTAATCGTTTGACATACCTCTACTTCAAACAATATAGCTGAAATTCGCTATAAACTATGCACAAATTTAAGTTAAATTAAAAATTCCTTTTTTCTCTATATTTTTGGGGGTTTGGAGGGCTGCATATATGATAAGATAGATGCGGGTTTTTTTCGCTTAGAGTTTTCAATCATATTTAGTGATAGTGATTAATGTACGAAAAACGTAGCATTTCTATTTCCTGACATCGACATAAATGAATTTGAAAATCTTTATTATTTTTATTCGAAATCACAAGGTTTTTATTACTTATTTTACAAACTCCCTGGAGGATCACATAATTACAAAATTCCTTGTCGGCATCCATAATCAGTTCCGCACACTCACTACCCAAAAGACGCTGGAACGGGTGAAACCTAACCGCCTGTTTTCAGAAATCATCAAGTGTGACAAACGTTTTGCAAGTCGCTTTGAGCGACGCGCGTGTCCCTTGTTCAGCGACATCATGTTTGACGCGTGTCATCCTAGAAATTAAGGTGTTACAGAGCGTGCGCTCACCATGTGTATAAGCACACTGCAAAGTGCATCCGTTACTGATGAGTGCTGAAAATAGAATTGGGGTGAGGACATAGAATTTGAGAGTGTTGAAAAAAAAATCGACTCAGACTGGGATTACAGTGGAACACTGTAATTCGACATTTTCGGAATGAATATGGAAATTAAAAAGGAGTTGCAATTGTGGATGAAAAATTCAAAAAAAAAAAAAAAAAAAAAGAAGTAGAAAAGATTTTATAATGCGTGATAGAAATGAGAAATCGTTACTGAATATCAAAATTCAAAATATATTATGTTATCTCTCCTTTGTAAAAAGTCTTATTGTTGCAAACTATTACTGAATATCAAATTTAATTAAGCTTATATAATAATCATTGTACATCCTCGAGTTTTTAAGAAGTAATAATTATTATTATAAAGGTAAGTTTTATTAATAATAAAAGTTAGTACTAAATCATTATATAATATAAAGAAGGTATATAATAATAATTATATAATTTTGAGTGTCTTGATTAATAGTAACTCCGTTGCATATAAGTCCGATTTTAACAAAACTTGAAAAGAAAATAATATTTACTCTACACAAAAATCTTTATTTATTATAGAGAAAAGAGTTTATATGTACGATTTCTGTGATATATTTCAATTTGCTCGTATAATTTTAATCTGAAATAAAAATTTGAGATTTGAAGAGTGAGTTTTTTTAATCGGAAAACCCCTAATCAACGCCTCTGTAAATTTAATATATTACAAAGATAGGCTGAATCGAAGGAATCATTTAAATTGAAAAAAAAATATGAAAAGATGTAAATTCAAAGCAAAATCAAAATTATTTGGTTTCTAAATAGATCAAAATGATAGCTAGAGAAATTTTTAAAAAAGTGTTTGAGATCTATGAAATGAAACTGATGGAATTACATTAAAAATTGTATTATTTGACACCATTTTAGGGAATCCACCTGGATTCTAATTAAAATAGATAGATCTATTACGATAGCACATTAATATATATATATATATATAGGTTATCAATAATTTTACAATAGTTCAATTTTAATCCATTAAGAGTTTCAAACAAAATCTTATTTTAAAAGCAAAACTTTTTTGATAAGCGTAATATTATAAAATATTATTGCAACAAATTCTTCTTATTTTACAAACAATGTATACTTATCTACATATCTGTCCTTCAGTACCTCTACAGCTGTAAAGCAGGAAATTTTCTAAAGGAGGAAACAAGAGGTACGTACATAGTTTTAGTGTCATTGAACACAGGAACTTATTGTCCTCTCAATGAATTTCCTTTTGAATCACAGATATAAAAAATTTAATGAAACCTATTTGAATGAATATTTTCTTTAAATCTAGATATTTATATAATCATAAAGAGAGTAATAATGACTTTAAGAATGGATGAAATAACGATGACATCAAAAACAAGCAATTTTATCGTAATGTAGAATAATGGTGTACTGATGGAGGACATGTGGGGGTTGTAACCCCCTCCCTCCACGCAAGGGTGCTGTATACTGAAATTTTAAAGTTGAAACTTTTTCATACTGAAAATAATTTTTTCAGAAAAAATTAATAAACGAAATCCCTTATTCCACATAAGCACCCGTTTAACCTTGAAAATAAACAAAGAAATTTGAAATTAATTTAGGGGTACGGGTAGATGTGGGAGAACGCTCCCCCACTCCACTATGAAAAATTACTTGTACATACAGTAGTAGTACCCCTTGTAAAGGACACTTCTAAAAAAAGGACAAAATATCTGGTCAAGTGGGTGTCTCTTTTTGAGAGATACAAACATGTTACAAATATATATATATATATATATATATATATATATATGTGTGTGTGTGTGTGTGTACAATACTAACTCTTGTAAGGGGACAAGAAGTGGGTACTACTGTGTAACATATATAATATTATACATTGTTTGGAAATGATTTGAGCTCGGCGGGGAAAACAATATCTTAAACAACTTTTAGACGAACACCATATTGCCCAGTTTGTAAATACTGACTCATTTCGCACCATTATTCGTAGCAGCTTCAAACATTTCTTGCTGCTCCATGAATTTCATCACGGATATTGGTCTAAGGCTGAGCAATGGTTTCAGGGTTATAGGTGAAAAAACGATCTTTAAGGTACCACCAGAAAAAAATAAACTCTATAACAAAAAAAAAACGGCGCACCATGAAGGAGTTGTCCGGATAGCAAAATTATATCCAGAAAAAAATGATTAAAATATCAGAAAAATTGAATGATTTATTTCAGAGTTCCATAGTTACAAAATAACGAGCTCAATAAGGTGTTGACCCACCTCTAGCCTGAATGCAAGCTGTCATACGACGTGGCATAGAGTGATAAAGCTCCCTGATGGTCTCCTGCGGTATTTCTTGCCAAATATGCTCTAATTGTCAGCCTAGGTCATCAACATTTCCTGATAGATGCAATCGCCTTCCCATCAAATCCCCGACATGCTCGATTGGAGAGAGATCTGGCTGACCAAGGAAGTGTTTGATAAGCTATAAAACAGTTCGTAGAATCATGTGCCGTATGAGGTCCGGCATTATCTTGCTGAAAAATAAGGCCAGGGTATTGCAAAAGGAACGGTAGCAAAACAGGTCTCAGAATGTCGTCGATGTATCACTGTGCTGTAAGTGTGCCTCTAATGACGACGAAAGAGGTCCGCCTATCAAGGAAAATGGCTGGTTGAGGGCCTGTGGGGCGCGCAACAGTGAAAGCAGGATCAGAAAGCTGCCCTGGACGTCTCCAAACTCGTCTTCGAGGATCGTCAGGACACGGAAGCCGGATTTGTTGCTAAGCTCTATACGTCCCCAGTCAGCCTCATTCCAACCTGATTGAGCCAAGCAGCAATGTAATCTGGCTCGACAGTATGCAAGCGTGAGTGGCAGGTGGCGTAGCGGTCGGTACGAACGTAGATTTCGCTCTATCAGCCATCTGTGAGTGGTCATGGGGGACACTCGAGTACGGGTCGGACGTCTGATGGTTGATAACGATGAATCAGGCGCTGTGACAGCTGATCTGACAATCCCTCTGTCCTCCCGATCTACTGTGGCCCTAGGTCGACCGCTACCATCATGACGCTGAAATCTGCCAGTGTCCACCCATTCTTACCAACATCTTCTAATCACTTCGACCCATACGACGAGCGATTCTCCGAATTGCCCAACCTGCCTCTTTCAATCCAATGATACGACTTCTTTCAAACTCTGACAATTGCTCGTAATAAACTCGAATCCTACGGTTAGGCATTTTTTCAGTCGTTGAAAGGTATCCTAAATCGCATTGCAACAGAAAATTTGATCATCAGATTGAGAATTGCTTCATTTACACACCTGCTGAGTGCGCATGTATATCCGATGCTTTGTTGCTCCCGCTATTCCTTCATTGGACACCAATTTTGAATCATTTGCATGTTCGCTCCAAATGTCCTTGCATACGGAATTTCATTACAATCGGGCAACTCCTTCTTGGTGCATCGTGTTTTTGTTTGTTTGTTTGTTATTGAGTGTATCTTGCGAAATGAGATCAGGAGAATGTGAAGATTTCGAGTTTCCGGAAACGGCGTTGAGTCTCTGTTTCTGGTTTTTCAACAATGCTTTCCACAACATTATCACGATTGTCCTGGCTGCGAGCCGAGCGGCAACTTCCGATTCTTGGAGTATTCGCTACAGACTGTTGTGTCATGAAACGTTTAACCAAGGCCAATATCATAGGCCTAGAGTAAGAGTGAGCAATTATTTTGGTCGGGGGCCACTGTGTAGAATTCGAGGCTAGTGGTGGGGTGCATCTTTCAAAATGATTGCATTCATTCGTTAACTTTGCACTTCAGAAAAAGTATAAATTGTACCGTAGAAATCAATAAATATGAGTTAAATGAAATAGTAACAGTTTTATTCACAATTTATTTTTTGTATTAATTTTATATCTTCTATAACTGCCAAAACAATTATTTGCAGAGTCAGTTACTAATGTTCCCTATCACACTTTTCTAGATTTTTTTTAAAATCAGGAACGATATTTTTTGTTGAGACCCTCATCACAACCTGCAAGTTAATGTCTGTGAAAGAGCCTCTAAATTTTCTGTCGTTGATCTTCAAGTAAAAAAAGGATGTTGATTTCTGCGGGTGCCTAAGCCGCTTGCAACCTTCAAACCCGTATCTTACAGATGTGATGAGAATGACTGTCTGTAGAGGATTTATCATGTAGAGGATTTTTCATTATAGTTTTTTTAACTGAGAGATACCTTAGATATGTTTGCGAAAGGTGGTTGTTTTAAGAGCTCTTCTAATTTGGGTGTTTTTTATGAACCCCACCGGGCTTCAGAAACCATACGTAAAAGGGAATTTTGTGTATTTTCAAGAATTTGGATATTTGTTTTGGCGGCATACGCCACACGGGGCACACATAGATAATAACTGGTTGCATAACGGAGGTATAGGGAAGCATCTCGTTTTCTAAAGACATTTTACAATTCCGGCAGATTAAAGGGTTGAGCTTACGAGTTAAGTTTCGGAATTTTTCGCGTTTCTGTGTAAGGTGTCGTTTCCAAGTGTCCAAAAGAACTTCAAGATATTTTGTCGACTAAGACCATGGAATTTGTTTATTATAAAGTGTGGGAGGTGGGATGATTTTCCTAGATTTTTTAAAAGGACTGTATCAGATTTTTTCAACGTTGATTTTAATTTTCCAGGTGTCGAAATACTTTTCAAGAATTTTAAGGTGTTTATTGAGAGCAAATGTCTTTGAATTTTTGGCCAAAATGGCTGTATCGTCAGCATACATATTTAAACTTGTGAGAGAGTAATTTGGGATGTCATTAAGGAAAATTACGAATAAAAATGGTCCAAAAAGTGATCATTATGGAATTCCTGCATTAATACTACAGGGGAAGAGAGCGAGTGTGTTGTTAATTTTGACCTGAAAGGTTCTACTTTTAATGTACGAGTGTAAGAAATGAATGAGGGGTGGTTGGAATTTATTTGTAATCAATTTTATATGAGGCTCTCGAACCACACGTAATCAAAGGCTTTTTGTATATCCAGGAAAACGGCGCCAGTGCTTAGTTTTTTTTTGAAAACCAGAAGTGATTAGTTCTGTCAATTTAAGGCGGAATTTTTTTTTTTTTTTTTTAAAGTCAATTAATGTCACAGCATTTAACATTTCTTTCACAGTGTGGTCTGACTGCATGTCAATAAGTTCAAGCGTTGTGTCGATTTCAGCAGTGATGGGAAAAGATATCGAATTGAATTTAGACTATATTTTCGTAATGTCCTGAAATCTTTTTTGTGACCCCGTCCTCCAAACTCTACAGATGATCCTTAATCTTAGCAGAAATACTCTCGAACACTTTCTGTTTTCCTAATTAAGGAAAATAATAAGAAATGCTTTCTCCTGCTTGCCTTGCAAATACACCTAGTTTTGCTTTGAATGATTTCGCTCACTGGAAGGAAATCATTTCAAGGCTGATTTTTCTGAGTGTTTTAGCGGGTCACAAAAAACTCTTAGCGAGTCGCATGTGATCCGCGGGCTGCTATATGCTCACACTAATCCTAGAAGCAAGCCATCTTATATGAAAATGACGCATATATGTCCTCTGTGTGATAACAAGAGTACCCTTATTTGCTAAATAAAATTGCTCAATTGGGTATTTTTCCATGATTAAAATTCCAAACCTTGATTATCAGGTTCTGAAAACAAACAAAAACAAAATAATTTTCGCAACAGTTATTTGTTATTTATTATGTTGTTATATATTTAATTGTTACTTTCGGCCCCCCCCCCCACTCCTATCTGTGTGTACATTTTCAAATGAATTTGACTCATTTGATAGAAATTAAGATTCACATATAAAAACAATAAAATTCTACTGAGAACTATATACCGTTCGATGTTGAACTTTCTGTAATGGCACCATCGGAATGTCTTCACTCATTTAAAGATCAAAAACGTGTGCGCGAGATAAAAACTCGCGCGTGTGTGTGTGTTGATCCTTTTTCACAAAGTATTTTAACAGTCGGAAAACTTCAAGATATAATTGCCGTTGTCCTTGTAAGGGCTGACCATCTATTGCTGCTAAAACTTTACACGTTTTTTTATATATGTAGCAGAATAAGAAACTAATACACAAATTGTTTTGATACCGCTTCCACCATTCCACTTAACTCTCACGGATCTACGTAGGCGACACTTTATTTTCAATTGCTGCGATAAGTACTATTTGTGCGGCTCCTTGAAAATCGCTTCTTGGATTTTGATTGATGGTTTAATTAATGATACGGAAGAAAATAATGTAAAGTATGAAATTTAACCGAAAAAATGTATTTCTCAATATTATTAATAATAAATTACCGTAGAGATATTTAAAAATAGCACAATCAAGAGAATAACTGATGAATTTCCTGTAAATGTGATCAAAGTAAAAAAAAAAAAGTATTGAACAATTTCGTACCATTACACATAAAAGTACCACACAGATGACATGAGTGGCTGACGAGCTAGTGGTGACAAAGATTAGCTTGAAATATGATTAAGCGAACGACACCTAAGTCTGAAAAAAAAAAAAAAAATGCCGTTACTCACTGCCAGTGACGTAGATTTCAGACACAATGTCACTTTCACTCCCAAAAGATTTATGATGTCTTTTCGCGGTGAAAAGTTATCCCCACTATAATCACTTGACTGTTCTGAAATATTTCTTCGTTATCTCAGCTAACCGCATGTTGTCTTTGGAAGAGGAAATCTTACTCTTGAAAACTTTTATCGCGTTCATTGAAGACTTCCATCAATCAGTTATAGAAATATTTTTTAAAAAAAAAGATTTGGTGTAGATACGATATACGACTACTGAAAATCAAGATGATTGATTAAATTATTCAAATAGTAGGAAGTCCTGAAGCAAATACCAGGATGGTTAAAGATGTCGTTCAAATATAGAATAAGTGTATTCGACAAGTTTGCATGTAATTAAACATTCATGTAATCTTTATACAAAAAAATGTTAACATGATAACATTGGAGTAACGCTTTGAATGAGAAATACTGAGAAGTTTTAAAGCGTAGATTTGTGAAAAAACATCACTTTATGAAAGTAGAATTTCAACTTAGTTCAAAGTAATTTATCATCTGAATCTCAATAAATTATAATTGTTTTTTAAGGAATAATTTTTTTTCTCGTATTTATAGTTACTTTCATTATCTCTCAGCGAATGTATCTTGAGAATCTGATCTTTAAATAAAGCTCAAATAAAGTTACATGACTTCAACGAGTGATTTTAACCATTAACATGTTACAAGACAAAGTAAATTATGTCTTAGAATAAAGTTTCTACCAAGGAATTTATGCCTCTCTATATAAGTAAAAGAAATAAGGACAGTAATTTCGCGGAAAATTTAAAAAGAGATTTTTTTTTTTAGAGTTCAGTATTTGCCGGAATATACTAGATAATACATATTTTTTCAATGAGATTCAGAAAGAATACAATAGTTAAATCAAATAAACACACGAAGTAATTCATGCTCTAAAATAGTTCTCTGGTTTGTGTATTTGTCCAAGAAATTGTATAGACGTGAACACAAAAATTTTCTTTTTAATTCTTCACTGTATATTAATAGCGGAAATGTACAGTTCTGTTATCTGGTTAATTATTTCTTAGTTTTGATTTATTTTTTTGAATTTCTATTAGTTTGAGTTGGTATATCTAGACTGACGTAAAATAAAAGTAGCTTATTATTTTTTTAAAAAAAAGAGAAAAAGGAAAAGTAAACTTACAGCTATTATAAGAATTAATAATAGCTATGAGTTTATATCGCTAATAATAGTTCGCATTAATGTATACTTCATGAGTTGTTTAAATGAACATCTGAGTATTCTCAAATATTTTCGGAAAAAAAAAAAGAGTCGTCAACACATTACACCTTAAACATTAACAGGTACAATTGGTTATTATTACAACTATTTATAAAATAACACTATTACAATACCAAATAGAGTAGCAAAGTAATTTAATTTAGATCTTATAATTAGAATAACCTTTAAGAAGACAGACGAGACAGATAATAAGATGCCGTCATAAAGTTTAATTTGTTATATAATTTTATTTCTAACGTTTTACATATTTCGATTTATTTAATGTGGATTAAAAAACTCTATTTTTTTTATAACGAATTAAAATTTGTATTGATGAACTGACGTAGTGAAATGATATAATTTAAGGAATGTTCCTTTTGGCAGAAATTTATTTCCAAAATGTAAATTTATTCTAAGGGGATTAATGATGTTATTCATTTCTGAGCGTAAATATGATAATAATTTTAAAAAAAATATAATCACTGTAAAGAAGAAAATGAAGATAAAATTGGTTTTATTTTTGAAGCTGATTAAACATAGTGTTTATTCTCTTATTTCTACTTTCATTTAGTTATTTGTTCAATATCTCATACAGAATAAGGATTTGATATATTATTAATTGGTTGTATTGAAAAAAATGCAATGCCGACAATAAAAAGTTCTTTTTTTTTATTTACTAACATTTCATAGTCACGATGTTTTAGCACTTTTCCTTCACGCCTGCGAGTTTGGCTTATACTTCTTTCACAATAATAGCATCAACATAGAAAGAATCTGCCTTGTCTTCAATTCTCCTGAAATAAAAGAGAATGAAAATTATTTTGAAAATGAAGTAAAAACCGTTCACAAAGTGATCCTTTAAGAAACAAAAATTAAAAGCAACGATAAGCCTAAAACACTCAAGATATCATATTCGGCTCAAATTTAAATTGATCCCTTAAGATAATTTAAAACACCGTACATTAGATTTTGATATGCAAGAATCTATCACGAAGATTTGTAGATATAAGGCACTTTGCATATCATTTAACGCTTACAAAATACCCCAGAAGGACAGTTAAGTACGTTTTTATCTGATTGACGTTGCCAGTTTAAAAAATAAAGCTCTACTATACCATGAAATATTTCTATTTAGCAGTTTATTTAATTTTGTGTATGTGTGGGGTTGCTTGTAAATTCGATCTTTGATATTTGATTTTAATTTTAAATGGAGTGCAATACAAAGTCGTATATGTCTTTATACTTGCATTATTACCATGTCCAAAATATTTTAATAACATGTTATCTGTTATACATCATAGATATTAAGTTATGAATATTCCGTATATTTCGGCGCATAACGCGCCTATAATTTCAAACTACATCTCTTAATTTTTAGATATATTTAATAATAGGCACGCACGTCCTTTTCTTTACGAAGAAACATGAAAGGGGCATGTACCATGCTCTTATCTTTTGAAATAATTTATTCGAAACATTTTCCAAGATTTTCAAAAGATAATATACTGAATTAACAAGCGATAAAAGGAACAACATGGTGAGGGGGAGGGGAATGCTTGAGAGAGTAAATAATTTTGCAAAAAGGGTTAATTGTATTCAATGCTGATACGCACTAGAATTTTATTGAAGATTTTCGTGAAAAGGGAATCACAATCAGGGGTAGGAACGCACTTGCGACCCGAACGAATTCGCAGAATTAGGAGTTAGATATTTTCTCTTTTTTCCAGTCATTTGAATTTGTGATTTTGACATGAACATCGAAGGAAGGATTTAGTAAATTGCATTTACTTCAGTTGAGATACAGTTGAGCTAACATTCCTTTTAGTAGTATATATGGGTTCTCCCCCCAAAAAATAAACATAGTGCTGGTTTCAAACGCAATGTCATTCGATTTGAGCAAAAAAATAAAAATCGCGCTACAGCAAGGATGTGCCTGAATATATAATGGAAGCATTTTTTTTTAAATAAGCAGCATTTGGGTACATGTAGAAATATAATTTTTGTATGCTCCTCGTTTCTTTATCTTTAATTTATTTTTATGCTCCTCTTTTACTTATTTCCTTAATCTATCATTTTTACGTCCGTAAAATGTGTACCCATATATTTCGACCTAATTTTTTTTTTTTGTCTAAAGTGTGCATTATATCCCGGAATACACAGTATCTACATCAGTGACTCTCAAACAGTAGTACGCATACATCTGGGGGTACATAAGCAGCTCAGAAAAGAAAAGTTACTAAATTCGAAAGGCAAACCTAAATATACAATTATTGTTAATTCCTACCTTTTGAGGGTTCGACTAATTTAACTGTTCAGCCAAAAGTTATATTAACAAATAAAAGTTGTGAAACATTGACCTAGATTATTATTCCCAAATTAAAAAAAAATGCATATTTACAAATAATTTTTTTGTGAATTTTTTATTTTTATGTTATCATTTATATTTTAAAGATGTGTTTTATTCGCATATTTATCGAATATTTAAGATTTTTTATGAGTGATTATTTAAGCATTTTTGAAACTTTTAAAAAAATATTTCTTGAACCATGAGCACTACCGACGATTTTCAATGCGATGTTTTTCTTTCCACTCATTTGAATTCGAAAATATGGACGAGTACATTTGGAACTCTCACAATTTTTAGAAAATTAAATGATTTAAGACGGTCTTCACGTAATGTTGAAGAATAGGACCCAAATTCGAATAACACTTTTCTAGATAGAAAAACGTTCTTCGTTAATGTTATATAATGACATTGCTATCCTGTAGAGAGTAGCATATTTTATTATACATGGTATTTGCGAAAGAGTATCCTAACTTTGACGTGTTGCAATTATAAAACTAAAGAAATGACACCTTTTCAGACAAATTAAATTAAAAATAACGTTTTAAAGTTTATTAAACTTTTAATTTTATAATATGACCACCACCAGCCTTTTCTGGGCTTTTGAATACGAAGAGAAATAGAATTTTTCTCAAGAAACCACCGTCTAGTGACGAGGACGGCACACCTATCAATCCACGCGTCTTTCTAAATTATATAGAATTCCCCGGGAAATTCTCAGTGAAATTTCATAAAATGATATCCAATGGTACGATACAGGGGATTGGCCGCAGACCTTTCTTTAAATCAGAGGCTCCTAAGGAGCTGTGATTTAATTTCCTGCTATATATATATTGGGTTGGCAACTAAGTAATTGCGGATTTTTTTTAGAAAATCAAAGACAATTTTTTCATGGAACTAAATAACTTTATTCTGTAATGTATTGCCCTTTTTGATCAATGACCTTTTGCCATCTTTCAGGCAGCATCATAATCCCACGTTCATAAAACTTCTGGTTTTTATTAGCAAATAACTGAATCAGGTACGATTTGACATCATCATCATTATTGAAATTTTTACCATTCAAGGAGTTTTGTAAAGATCGAAATAAAAAGTAGTCATATGGTGCAAGATCAGGACTATATGGTGGATGTGGCAAAACATCCCAACCAAGCTCCAATAATTTTTGCCGAGTGACCAAAAATGTGTGTGGCCTTGCATTGCCATGATGGAATACAACACCTTTTCGATTTGTCAATTCGAGCCACTTTTTTTCAACTCCATTGTTTAATTTCGTTAGTTGTTCAATGTAGACATCAGAATTGATCGTTCGGTTGGGTGGTAAGAGTTCAAAGTTGACAATTCCTTTGTAATCCCACCAAACTGATAACAAAACCTTCTTTTGATGAATATCAGCTTTTGATGTTGTTTGAGTGAGTTCATCTGGCCTGCTCCACGATCTTTTCCACTTGATATTGTTGTAAACAACCCATTTTTCATCGCAATTATCAGTCGTTTTAAAAATGGATCATTTTCATTACGTTTCTTTAGCAAATCGCAGCTGTTAATGCGTTGCATTAAATATATATATATATATATATATATATATTGGAGCTACTTAAAAAATAAAGTGTTTTTATCCGCCATTACGGCGAACATTAACAAACGGAAAACACAAATAACTACAGCCATTCAAAGGGTATAACTCCAAACATGCTGGAAAAAGTGTGGGTTGAGTTTTATTATTCACTCGATATCGTTCGTGTTTCTTGAATTTTATAAACTTTAAATATTAACTTTTAATTTAATTTGTCCAAAAAGAGGGAGAAAAGTTTGTAATTTCTTTAGTTTTATAATTGTAACTTTTTAGAGCTGGGGCAAGCATAAGTAAGCACTCTTCATTACTCATTTCTGTTTGAAACAACCCACTTCTTTTCTGTATAAAATGCGTTTCATATTTCGTTTTCTTAACCGATATATGGAAAATGAATTAAAGGGAAAATTGCGTAATATGGAACATTTTAAAATCTTTAAAACACAAGTAATACTCGTTGGTTATTAATGGTTTCACCTTCCATTATTGCTTCATCATCATTATTCCTAGAATGATTAGTTAATCAAGAAAATGCACAGTCAACAGAAACGAGAATCGAACTCATTTACAATACTAACCAAGTTATTATTCATCTTGTTGAATATTTAAAGTTTAAAAGCTTTATTAACGCGTTTGAATTAGCACTTAGAATATCAATTTAAAACAACTCTTATCAACTCGTTCGAGTTCGAGTGAGAAGACTAACTGAAATTGAGGGTTCAATCCTTGAATCCTCTTCCAACCTCTTTTAGGATTCCTCTGATCGTTTCTCAGGTTATGAAAAACGGGATCCGTCTTCTCACTCACTATTCCTCAATCTAGTTCTACCACTAACTAACTTCCAATTCTCTAACTCCCTATTATTCATTTCATCGCTGCTTATAAATATTTATCCAACCTATTCATTTCACTTCATAATTTCAATCTTATCAGCATCAGTAACATTTCATTTGATTGGAAGTGATTTCATTTCAAACAATTCGAATAGAAAAGCACCCAAGGTTAGAACCCAACGATGCAGCCCAACGTCACACAGTATATAATAAACGGTTGTATGAGCTACAATGTTACGAATTCACACTAAGACCGAGACGTTTTTCTGTCTGTTAACATGTCCCAATTAGGTTCAGGCTTTTCGACATTTGATGAAGACTCCCTCAACTCAGAATTGTTCGATGAAATATTTTTTTTTATTTACATACGACTATGTAATAAGTGTATTGCTACAATTTTATTTGTATTCGGCTCTGTATAACTTGTCTCACACAATCTTAAAATTACTAAGGTTAGTTATCTATCTTTTGTAGTTAACATAGTTGTGACTTCACTGAATCTACGTTTCATCAAATATGAAACAAGCTTACATATAAATATTCTTCTCCGATTTCTATTTAAAGCCCGAAATTGCTTTTGAGGTTATAATTGTTTCTCTGAATAGTTCTTGCGCCTTCTTTGAAAAACAATGGTAAAATGGTTAAGACTTTTCAATAAAAAAATCTCATCAACAAAAATATTTTATATCGGTCAATATCCACTAACCTTCAAACTTCTTTACAATTTCTTCTTTAATCCAAAAGTGTTTCACAATGAAGAACAAAAATTCTTTGTTTAATGCGCATTATGGAACAACCATAAGAAAAAAAAAGCTGCATTCAAGAAATTCTTAGCACCATTTTTTCAAATGAATAAACAATGTCGCGGCGGTCCAAATTCATCAAAAGACTTCCACATCAAGAAATGGACCAGTCTCCCCAGCGAACGTTCTAAAAAGGCGTCAAATGTCAGAGAAAGTTTCGGGTGACAAAATTGACATGGCCGTTCCAACTCTTCTAAAGGTTAGTTTGAACGGAAGGTCGCGTCCCATTGACCTATTTCGCCCCATAACCGTTTACGGAAATCTCAGGAAGACTCAAAGAGCTCCTTTCTGAGCTAAACACCAAAATAAGAAGTCAATGGGGTCATTAACATTTACTTAGAAGGACAACCAGTGTTTCTCTTGAATCTATTCATTTATGAGTGTTTTGACCCTTTTGTTCTATTATTGTTTTTAAGTGCTGTTTTAGAGCTGGGTAGCTTATACGCGGTGATGATGTTTTTGATAAATATCTTTTTATAATCGTTGGTGGAGGAAAGATACTTTGAATTATGCAAAGAGGCTTCAAATTCCAGGGATGTACCAATAGTTGCAAGAAGAATTGAGCATGTAAAAATATAAGGAAATTACATTTGATTTATGGTTATTTTATCGAGGAATTTCTAATTAACAACGTTCGAGGTAAGATATGTGCTGAGATATGGAAATGGTTAATTACTCGGAAATCCAATAACTTTTAATTTGCAATTAGCTCGTTTTCGGTTTAGAGAAAAACAAATTGCGTGTTTACCTTGAATCATTCATCGAATCTGTTAATATGCAGTGACTATTTTTTTAAAAATAATTTTGAGGCTATGGCAGCTTCATGTTAGAGGAACAGACACGTAGCCGAAGTGTGTGGCTGGTTTGGGTCTTGTAACAGCGGCTGATGAACTACAAATCTATTGGCACTCAAAGCTGTTACTTTGGTGTGGATGTGGAGAGAAGGGCGCCTGTTTTGTATTCGATCTGGAGTTCTGACAGTGGGCGCAATATTAGAAGGTATATATTAATTGCCAATTACAAGGTGTATCACCTTTAAATAGGGTAAAAATAAACATCTACGAGGCAACTACGACAACAACTCAACAATTTTTTTAACAAACGAACAGATTGTTTTGCATATTTGCTCTGCTTCAAACTACTAATTTCTACACTATTTAAATGTGTTCGTGACAAATTTGTTGCCAAATGCATTTTTTTAATTCACAGTCAGAAGGCAAATAATTACATTCTTCAAGTAATAATTACATTTTTACACTACGGTGACCTCAAAGGCATTTTTACGGACATCGGATCCATTCACACGAAACAGCTTTGGTTCGATTTTCCCGATTAAAGACGGGATTCTACCACACAATACACATTTAACTCGAGTCTTTAAGCATCGAAAAAAGTTGTATTAGAAAAGTTGCTTCAGTTGTATTAGAAATCGATTTGAATATTAAAAGTCGGAACATTATAAAGACTGATTCTCCGTGTAATCTAAAATAGAAATTATCTCACGCACAATATTGAAAAAAAAAAAAAAAAAAAAAAAATGTTAAAAATCTGTTTCACATGGTTATTTCATTTAAAATGAAAAAAGGATTCATTCTTATTATGTTATCTTCTTTAGCAAGCTACTTTTAGCTTTAAATACATTGGGGAGGGGGGATATTAATAATCCATTTAATTTCGTGAACGTAATGTTAATCCTATGGAATTACTACTACCGTTCTCAAAACTTTACTATTTTACCTATTTAAATGCAATAAAGCGCATTCGAAAGAGCAAAAAATAATGAAGGCTTCTGCGAAAATACATTTTCCTACTGATTTTTAAAACCATTTTAATTCTTATTTTCATAATTTTTTTTGTTGGTTTTCGGGTCTTGAAAAACATTCTAAAATACTTCCAAATATCTGAGGGAAAATGTAATTTTCTTTCATTATTTTTTGCTCTTTCGGATGCATTTTATTGTATTCAAACAGGTAAGACATTCAAGATTTGAGAACGGTAGTAAAAACTCCTTAAGATTAACATTACTTTCACGAAATCAAAATGGCCTGTAGATGGGAACCTTAATAACTCATGCGCAATTTTTAGTTAAAATCTTAAGAATTATTGATTGTTATAATGTTGACTGGCTTAATTTCTTTTTTGTTGAAGTGTGAGTAAAACAGAGATGTCATTTCATCACGCGACATAAGCAATAGTGCTTTCTTGAATGATTGGTTTAAAATTATAATAATAAACTAAATATTCCTACAAAGTTCCACAAACGTCGCATTATTATTTATTTCATTGCCATCTCCCAATCGTAATAATAGGAGCTAACCCTTCTACCAATCAGAATGCGAACTCCCGTGCTCGCACTCTCGCACAAATTTTCTTCTCTTAACGGAATATAGTATGAGGTTCCTATTTTAAAGTTTAAATTTACCCTTCTCATAGAAAAAAGAAATTAAAGTTACATAATTTTTCACAGTTGAATAAATATAAAACGAAATTACGGTTTCCATTGACTTGTTTTGATGAGCTGCATTCCCATTGACAAGCAGCTTAAATTATACTTATCAAAATTCCTCTTTATATACCATCAATAGAGAGCAAGTATGAGGTTCCGTGCGGAAAATTACAGTGATTGTAGTTATTAAACTATAATCACGTTAATTTTCTGTATAAATCTTAATGTAATTTCTTAATTTTCCAACGTAAATTAAATTTTTTTTCTTTAACTTTTGAATTTTATTACAATAAAGCAATTCTGGGCAAGTGAAGCCGAAGCGAAGCTCTTTGAGCATTATAATTTAAGGAGATTAAAAATTGAAAAGCTGTTTCGCTCCTGTTAATATATAAGTTGACTAGATTTACAGAAGTATATAAGCTTTGCAACTTTTAATCTACTTATCAGGATTGTCTGTTATAGCTTTACTTTGGCTTGCGCCTTGCCCATGATTAACTAAAATTAAAAACAAAAATGAATAAATAAATAAAAGAAAATAAAAATGCTTTGAACTTTCCAAAAAAAAATTTTTTTAAAGTTAAATTCGCAAGAGTTAAATTAAAAAATAATACTATTTTTTTTTCTCTTCAGGATTAGTTTCAATGAGAGAAATTGCAATTTAGCTGTTTCGCTATTGGCTGCTGGTAGGGAGGGGGGTAAGGATGCTTGAAGTTCTATTTCTATTGGTCGGAAAGTGTGTGGGGAGGTTCTGATGGAATAGAGTCAAAATTTTTTTTTTTTATTTGAGAGGTAGAAAAATTAAAGCTTAAAGATTATTAGATTATTAAAAAGAAATAAGTAAAACTATTTAAAAAAAAGGTTAATCTGTGTCCTAAATTTGATATCCATTTTGCAGAATTGGAAGATGGGCCATGCAATGATAAGAAATATTGAGCTTTTCAAAAGCATTGTTTGTCTGAGACATTTTATAAGTTACATGTAAGAAATTATGGAAAAGGTTGAAAAAATTACGAAGTTCTTTGATTGCTGCAAATATGTCCCATTGACTATTGTCAATCTATTAACCTATACAGTAGAAAAACTTTAAAGCATTTAAGCTTCTAAAGTTCGAACATAATGAAAATTTTTAACATCAAAATAAATCAGTGCAAGCGATAAAATACTAAAGAAAACAATAAATTATTAAAGCAATCGATAATATTCTGTTCAGATATTAAAATTAAAGAAAATGATAAATTATTAAATTAAATATATCTTACGAGAAATGTAACTATTGTTGCTGTGAGATAAAAATTAAATGAATCTTTATGTTATAAGAATTCTATTATCAACACAAATTACAGATGACAATTGCTTACATTAATTTTCGGTTCTCCCAAGGCTCACGTCAACCGGCCATTTTGATTTCGAGAATGTAATGTTAATTCGATGGAATTTCTACTGGTGTCCTCAAATCTTTACTATTTTATCTATTTGAATGCAATAAAATGCATCTGGAAGAGCTAAAAATAATGAAGGTTTCTGCGGAATTAAAATTTTCCTCTGATTTTTTAAAAATATTTTTACCTCTAATTTAATTATTCGTTTGCTGGTTTTCTTGTTTTTAAAAAAATATTCTAAAATGCTTTCAAAAAAATTTGGAAGCTAACTAAAATCCAAAGAAACCTTCATTATTTTTGAACTTTCAAATGCCCCCCCCCCCCCTTTTACATTCAAATAGACATAATAGTTTAGAATTAAGTACGAAAGGTAGAAATTCCATAGGATTAACATTACGTTCGAGAAATCAAATGGTTGGAATACGGGAGCGATGAAAGTTAAACTGAAGAATCGCAGTTGACTTTGATGCTCATGACAAGATATATATATATAACTCTTAGAAAGTCTTGAAATTACTTAGAATAACCAAAAGGGATCTGATGCAATATTCGTCAGGATTAGTCCATTTTGTATTTTTGGTGATGAGGCTGGAAGAAATATAAAATAGTGCCATTATATGCATATTTTGTATTGTGTAATTTGAATCTGTGTATTCTACTAACTATAAAACTGATTCCGTATAATGCATGTAAATGAAGCCCATATATTTATTTTTTACGACTTGAAACGGAAATGAACGGAAAAATGCTGTTTGGTAAATTAATTTTTCCATTCTTCATAAAAATTGTTATTAACTAATTTTTGCTGCCGTCTGTATAAATGAGAATTGCATCAATGGGGATTCTGTTGATAGTTTCTAAAATCGTTTGCCGAAGAAAAGCTGAGATGTCAGTTTTCTTGGAAACCCCTTATCGAAGCTCAATAATAATAATAAAAAAAAAGCCGTGAAGGCCTTTTGTTGGTTCAATACATTGTTTTAAAGAATGCTGTTCTATATTATGGTAAATAATATTATCTTTTTCCATATGGCTGAAGGGGCTAATTTTCTTAAGTCTTTGATTATTATATCCAATGATGCAAGTAGTCTGACGTTCGATTTTCGGTTACATAGCTATGTACCTTATTATAGAACTTGATAAAGCCAGAGTTTCTTCTAAGGCTTTAAGGTTAACTTCACATAAGGCTTCTTCATTCAAGAAATTGTTTCGAAGATTTGTGATAATTCTAGAGGCGCTTAGCTAGACACATTCAAGTTTTGGGAGATTAGTGGAGCATCCCTTACTCTCGGGTGTGACAGACAGACCTAGACTACCATATCCCGCTTTTTCAGTGGCCATCTGGGGAGCCTTACTTTTTATTGAGGGTACAAGAATTTCTCTACTTGCCTTAAATGCCAGACGTTCGTATCTTTACCTAGGTCTGTCGATAATCCTCTTCTGGTGTATGACTTTCTGTGGGCGAATGGACTAGTGGAGGTAGTCTAGCTGAGGTTAGACATGGAGATAAGCAACATCAATAACAACAATGTCGAAGTAGTTAATAAACGTTCTTTTTCGCCGTTCTAAACTGAAAATTTATTGATTTGCAATCTCTTTTACAGCAATTATCCTAATTTATGAAGGAATTAGCAATATCTGCAATGCATCATTTTAAAAAAATAATTTGCCATCGGTATCCAGATCCGGATACAATTAGTTATTATCTATAGAATAACTAATAGTAATACGCAGGTAATTCGTTTACTACCAATATCCATTTCGTTCACATGCAAAATACACGCAAAACATAAAAGGTCAAAGACATATTTTTTTAAAATATCTTCTTAATTTGTGACTCCTGTTTTCTCGAGAGTTTTAGTAAAAACTGGAGTGGAATACATGACGAAAAATTTATTTGAAATGAATGAGGAAATTGTAACAATGATTGTTTGACATTTTCCATAAATGAAATAGAAAGGTTACATTTATTTGGCTGGATGGTTTGAACACAAACACAGGATTTTACGTAATAAGTAAGGCGTCTGTTTTCTTACGTCACCGATCATGTTTGCTTTCACCAGTAAAGAACGAAATTTCCATAAACTTAATATAACAATTGAAATATTTTCCTGAAGGTACATATTGATTTAAAGTAAAAAACTCACATGAAAAAATTAAATATTTTTTACCTATCGATCTTAATGTATATATGATCAATAATCCAGGAAATGGCTGAAAGTAGATTTAAGTTATCCAATTTTTTTTGAAAATTTGGGGCCACTTTTTTTGTCCTGAGATCTGCAACCAATTCTTCGTCAAATTCGTTTACATTTTGGTATCTTTTGGGATTAACGATTTTCATATTGAAGTACATTGCCATTTTACTTAGTATTTCTTTCTTTGTTCTTTCATTATCTGCAGTCAGTATTCAAATACTAGGAGTACTAGAACTGTTAAACTGCCGGCCAGATTTACAGATACAAGTACAATTGTACCTTATTTGGATTGTAATTGTCTTAGAATTTTTCATATGAACTGGAAAATGTTTATAATAGCTTCCTAAACTGGAATTTCATTATTTATTTTACTAACTTTAAATTTAATACAATTATAAATATATTTGCTTTGATTATAAACTGAATAATCAAAAGGTGAGAATGTTCCCTTAAACCATAGCTTGTATCTGGCAACAACAATTTGATGTGAAAGTTATGAAAAATGTTCCATCCACAAATTATGAAATTTTTTTTTTTCTAGAGATGTTAAAATATTCTGTGCTCCGCGTGGTTCAATGTATCAAGTCAGGATTTGATGAAAACTAATTGACCGGCGCATTGTTTTTGGACATTCAAAAACCATTCGTCCGTTTCTTTCTGGCACCTTGGCCTTATCTATAAACTAATTAAATATACATTGCATCCCCTTTAATTAATCATCCTAATGAACTCATATCTTAAAAATCGCAATATTAATGTCAGGATTAATAGTTCCCTCTCAGAAAACAGAAATATCCTTACAGGAGTACCACAAGAATGCATTATCTCTCCAACTTTATTCAGATTATTCGTGAATGACGACCCAAAGAAGCTCAACACCCTGGTCTGTATATATGTTGACGACACTGCAATTCTTGCACGCCGCGAATATCACAAAGCAGTAGACCAATCACTTGTCAGACATCTCTCAGAACTTGAAAACTAATTCATCAAAAGGAAAACAGCCCTTAATGCTAATAAAACTGAAGCAATACTTTTTGTAATCAAGAGGAAAAGAATAAACCCTAACATCTTCTTACATGACACTAAAATTCCCTTGTCCAAGCAAACAAAATATCTCGGAGTGACCCTTGATAAAACTCTCACTTTCGGACAACATTGAACACAAGTTAAAGAAAATTTCCCAGCAGTATCCGGAAACTTTTCCCTCTAATTTCTTGGAAATCTAAATTAAATCGCACGAACAAAATATTTATTTATACTTTGATTCTCAGACTTATTATTACCTATGCTTGTCTTGTCTGGCGATTTGCTCCCAAAACAAATATTAATGTAATTAAAACAGCTCAAAATTTCTTCATTTAGCAAATTACCGGTGCGAGCTGGTATTTGCGAAATGTGAAGTTGTGAGCTGCTGTAATTTACCTCTCAACAATACAATTCATTATCTAAATATCAAGAAAGTTCTTCAATAACATAGAGAATACTGTTAATAAATCCCTCAGAAAAATTGAAAAATACACATTTGATTACTGAACAAGAAGACCAAGAAACATTCTTTTGGAATAACTGCCACTTAACTCGCTTGACAATCAATCCATCACACCCTCGGGGAATAAACTGTTCGACTTACCGGCAAAACTTCCCAATTCAGCTCCCAGGCAGACCCGACTTAATTCCTTTAATATCTCTTGCAATACTGAACTTTTAACTCTTTAAATTTTTAAATTTTTTCTCTTAAGCTCCATGCATTTCACAACTAGATGCTAATTGTTAAATACCACATTTTTAATAAATTTCTGGGTAAGCGTAGAAACCAAAATCTGCTATATCACACAATACAATAGATCGGAAGTCAGAGCCCAACCGGCTCTCTAGCACAAACTTCGTCCCAACTTATTCTATATTTCAATTTGTATTCTCTTCTCAGTAAGAGAAAAAATAAATTACTTCCTAGTGAAAACTGAAAGTGTAATTTATCTGAAATTCAACCCATTCATTATATTCTTTTCATTTGATATAAAATATTTCAAAGAATTTCAGGAAGAACATATTCATGTTAGGCTGTTTCTTCAAATCCGGAAATATTTTATCATTACTCTTACAGAGCATTTAATATAATTATCTGTATTACATTTTTATATTTAATAACAATAATCTCATTAGGCACTGTATAATTCGGTTATTTTAATTCCCACTTAAAACTGGGTATTTCAGCTAGTTAGAAATTATTTTGAAAGATATTTATAGAATTGAGTTTGATCCATTTTCTTTAAATCTAATTTTAGCAGATCTTCATTTTGGAGTTTAATCGCTTTCAAATGAAGGCATGACGGAAGCTCCTGAATTGTGCAGCCAAGTGAATTTTGAAATATGGAATTGTCTTGAGTGTTTTTGTGTCAAGATCCAAAAAACTATACAGTAATTACAATTTTTCTTCTAATTTTTTGCATGTAAAAACAGTATCAAACCGTGGTTAGGATTAAAAATAGACGGCAAATCATACTTTACCAATTCTTACTCTCAAAAAAGAAAGCGCGCACATGTATAGTTTAAAAAATTACGGTATCATATTATTCGGTAAATGACGAAATATTTAATTTTTGGTATGAATTTCTTAATCCACCAAAAGCTAAATTTTAAATAAAAATCATAACTTTTTATTGGCCAGGATATTGGTAAAATAACTTATTATATATTTCATTGATTTTCTTAAACACATGCCCTAGAATAAAGGTATGCATCAGAAATTCAGAATTTTGGAAATTCTTAGATCGAGTTGAGACCTACATTTTATTACGCAAAAGAAAATCTCAATATTGTCAAATTAAAAAAAAAAAAAAAAAAACCTATACACTTTATGATGCAACTGTAAAGATATTGCGGCCAATTTGTTGCAGAACTTATAACGAACATAAATCTTTATATAAATTTTTGCGAATGTAACTCAGCAATATCACACAAGACATGAAAAAAGAGAGTTGCGATATTTGTTTATAACAATTAGCTAAGCCAAATTCATTCCTCGTTGAAGTAATCGAAACGAATTTGAGCCACTAAGCTTAATTTATGTTTTCGGTGCTCTAGAAACAACAGTTCTTCCGTGATAATTCGGCCCGAAAGTTGCAATTCCATTACGGTCAAGCTGATTTATGGTAACTGTTCGTGACCAGTTCGGACACTGGTCAGAAAATATCGCCACATTGCCTTCCTTAGGGAAAGTCAACTCTTTGCTGATTTATTGTTTTTATTGTCTTTACTTCCGAACGACTAAATTCTAGACTCCTGCTTTGCGTTCTGGATATATGTTCGTTAAAAAAAATTCCGCTAGAGCTTCCGTCATGAGTTTGTAGAACGAGTAATATTTTGTTGTTTATTGCTGTTTTAAAAGCGTTTCCGAAAAGTACGGACTGCACATATCTGGAAAAGCGGATTTGGTAGAATTCTTTGAAAGTTCGTATATTTCGAACATACATTGAACATAGCCCTCGAGGAAGAATTTTGATATTTGTTCAGACAATTCGAGTTTGCATTACTTGAACTACGCTTTAAAACACTCATTTGCTTTCCGTTTCTCTCATTTTCGAGTTACGTATATAAGGAAAATAATACAATACTTTTATAAATGAGTTGTTCTTTTTTCTGAAGACAATATTCGTCTCTGCAATTGGTATTCGAATAATTAGTTGTAAAAGAGATCTCAAATTGTAACAAAAAATGGTGACTTTTTCGAAGAACAGTTTACTTAATGTTCGTTTTTTTTAAAAGTTTTTTTTTTTTTTTTTTTTTTTTACCAATTAAAATAATATCACAAATGTTGGAATAAAGAATTTGTCCAAAAGAATTGGAGAAAATTTATTCGTATGAATGATTTTTTATTCTGGTTCATTTATCTTTATTTTTCGAATGTATATTTTTTCGTGTTTATTAACATGAACATTACTAAGAAAATAATGAATTTGGTAAACGAATTATGAGAGATTCCCTTTTTTTTTTTCCTGATAATAGTGCTTTATAAGATCTTTTTTTTTTTCAATATGTTCTAAATATTTTGAAAATAGATTCTAGAAAATAATAGATTATTTTCGCAATAAACTATTTGATCTCGTGGGAATTTTCTGTTCCAATTCAGATACAAAACAATATAAAAAAATTATTAAACAAATACAAACATTAATCAGTGGAATAACATTGGATAATAATTTTATTTATAGTATCTCACTACAGAGAATTATAGGCATTGAAACATATACTTAATAAAAATTTTATAAAAAGATGCTCGTTAAAATTCCTTTACGTTGAGTTGTATTTTTATCCAAAATTTCTACTTCTTTGTCTATACACGTATTAACTTTTTACACCATTTGAAAAATTTATGTGTTGAATGAAATAAAAGTTAATGACGTAAGTGGTAAAGTATATTTTATTTTTATTTCCTGGTACTTTAGAGATACGTTTCTTTTCCGCTGGCGCTACAATGTATCATTAAAACATCATTGTTACCCTAGTTGTCATAGAAATTCATTAAAAATTTATTGAATATATAAAAAGAAAGCTGCTTTTTATTAAATAGAATGAACGTGCAGAATATAGTATTGGGTAACCTGAAATTCAGCTCCAGTTCAACGACCACTCAGTTCATAAAATATATATATATATATTTTTTAACTTGGTTAGTTCCAAAGTTCGAACAAAAACCCATTGCGTTTGGTGGGGCTGACGCATGTTAAATCTATCGTGACTCAATCTCCTCCCAATGGCACGATGTGGGAATTAGGAGAATGGTGTGCCATCTAAGGTGTTTTCCTCGTCACTTGATCGAGGTTCAAAATTACGAAGTCCTACGTCAAAAGCCCTCGTGCTGCTTCTAAGCGAGACGTTTGCAAAACAATCAATCAAATCATCGACCCTGAGTTTAAGAGAGGTTTTTATTCAAGTCGAACTATAAGAACCAAAACGGTCTTTTTTATTAGGGGGACAGGAAAGTAATGTCGTTTTTTGTGCATGTCGTTCGTCAATCAATTATCAGCTCATTGTGCACTTCTAAGTCGTGCCAAAGACATTTTAAGGTTAGAGTGATTTGTTTATTCGTAAATAATTAAATTTTATTTTATATTATTTATTTATTACAGTTTTAGGTGAAATGGCCAGCCAAATACCAGAAGGGGTACATATTCGACATTATACGTTTTTGAATTTCACAAGGATAGTAACACAACGACTACTACCAAAAATATTCGCAATGTTTATCCAAATGCATTAGACATTCATAAATACCAAAGGTGGTTTTCAAAGTTCAAATCCGGTAATTTCGGCCTTTCCGACTCGTACTGATCAGGAAGCCCAACAACTTTAGACAATGACATGTTAAGTGCAGGAAGTGGGAGCAAATCCGTGTCAGACAATCGAGGAACAGTCAAACACTCTTACCCAACCTTGGTTGACCCTCCAAGAACATTTGCAGCAGATTGGTAAAGTACGCAGAGCAGGTGTTTGGGTACTGCATAATCTACCCGAAGAAAACAAAGCTAACCGATCTACCACATGCAACTCATTGCTTCAGCGGCACAATGCAAAAGAGTTTTTTTGATTGCTGGATCAATGGAGATGAAAAATGGGTCCTCTATGATAATCCAAAATGCAAAAGGCAGTAGCTCTCTCCAAATGAATCACCAAGAAGTACAGCTAAGGCGCTTTTCTGTGTTTGGGGGAGTATTCGTGGGGTCGTTCATTTTGAAGTGCTGGAACTTGGACAAACTGTGAATGCAGACCTTTGGATCGAGTAAATCAATCTTTAATTGAAAATTGCCCAGCGATCGTCTACAGAAAAGGTGTCTTTCTGCAACACGATAATGCGTGATCGCTCTGCTCCCGACGAACCCTAGAAAAAATTAATGAATTGGGATGGGAGATATTGCCGCACCCACCATACTCGCCCAACATTGCGCCATCGGATTTTCATTTATTTCGACCGCTATAACAATTGCGAAGTTACGAAAAATTTGAAAATTCGGATGATGTCCAAAATACCATCTCCAAATATTTTGCTCATAAACCATTTGATTTTTATCGATCCGGCATTGAAAATTTGCTCACTAGATGGCAAAAGGTTGCTGATAATGAGGGTGATTGTATCATTAATTAAAAATAAGAACTTGGTAAAAAAAAATGTATCTGTTTGAATTTAATGTAGAAAAACGACATTACATTCCGGTCCTCCCAATATTATTTAACTCAACTTTTCAGAACTCTCTATTTGAAATGTTTTCTTAAAATAAGCTTTAGGCTTGGTAAGCAGAATAATAAATATACGAAGTAGAATGAATACGTAACTTAAAATTTTTTAAAAAAAGTTGTGAAACTAGACAGTTAACCTAAGTCTAAATTTGTCATAATCAATGTAGCAAAATCTGTTTTATTATTGAGAAAAGTGTGAATTCAGCGGGCAGACAGATGACGCTCCCAGTCCAAACAAACTATATTAAAATTGGTTGCAACTTCGTTTAAAAGTTATATCGAATATGCTATAGAAGTGAAGTCTCTATTTTGATTTTAGAATTATAAAAACATGTCTTACTGAACCACAATGTTTCGCGCGCGCGTTTGAAATAAATATAATAGCTGTAATACTAATGAAATATAAGTCAGCTTTAATAATGGTTGATGATGTTTTCACTGTAGGAAGAAATGCAATTCACGCCATCTACCTGTTCTATTTCTAACATTAATTTATCTTCTCAATTGCATCCAAGGACATTGTTTATATTAAATAAAAAAATAATTAATTCACTTCAGTTGTTGCGTACTTGTACAAGCAACTTTGAGAAATGAGCATGGGTTGAAAGAAATAGAATGGGTAGAACAGAATGAAACAAAATATTTACAAAATCTAAGATTATACGAAAGAAGCGTAAATAATTAATATATCCCACTGAGTGTTGGTTTCTGGCTTGCAGTTTCTCAAATGCTTAACTCTCTGACGTATATTTTGGATGTTATTATTGCTTTCTGCGAACCGTATGTGCGGTTACAAATAGTTCTCCCGAAGCTGTCCTCCTTTTATGTTGATAACTTTGCAAATTTATCTTTTTTTCATTGCCTCAAAAATGTACTATTTATTCAGGTCACTCACAGTGTATTCAAAATATTCCTGGAACCCCTCTCTTAAAAAGTACAAATGGCGTTATCTCCACGAAATCGACGGGATGATGTAACAACAACCTTCAGCTACGCTTATCAAGCAGTTGCATTCATTTTTGGCTAGTTCTAAGTGGCAGAGATCATTTATGTAAAAAGCTTTGTCTATAATATGCTTCATTGTCAATGAGGGGGAAATGCCGCAAAGATCGAACATCAAATTTTGTTTTGAACTGGGAAAGTCGGTCACAGAAATGTACTAATTGATTAAATATGCGTTTGGTGACGATACTATGAGTCATTCCCATGTATTTGAGTGGTTTTCGAGGTTTAAAAATCGAAGAGCTTAGACTGAGACGATGAGAGAACAAGTCGTCCATGTTCGAATCGAATTGATGAAAGTGCTGAACTTGTGCAACGGAATTTCGTTGTCGAGATTAGACTGTGATATGTTTGGGATCGTCGATCCGAGAATATGTTTGGGATCGGTTTTAAAAACGAATTCGGGATGTGAGACGTGATTTATTGAACAGAGAAAATTGGTGCCTCTCACGCAACAAAGCACCGTTCCTCAAGTCCATCCTTGAGCAGCATACTTATGCGAGAAGGCAAGTTATGTTCATAAAATACTGCTTGTACTTACCAGAGATTTACTCCTCCCTACTACTCTTGCTGAAATTAAAGATAAAGAGGCAGCGTTACGTGTAGATAGTAGAGACTGAAGCGGCGGTGACTTTGGAGTGGAGGTGCACCAGGAAACGTTTAAGGATCTGTACATTCGTTTCAAGCATTGCATTGAATTGTAAGGAGATTTTACAGAAGATTAAGATCAAATGTAAATAGGTCCTCTAGGTTATATGACCTATGCGTGATGAATCGTAGAACTTTTTGAATACATCATGTAACACAGAATTAATACAAATACATACAGTAATAAAGCAGCCAACAATTCAAAAATTATTTTACGAATAAAGATCCAGAACAATCCTGAATTTCAAATTGAGATCATTGATACGTAAATAATTCACAAAACATTTAAAGTTAAAACGAAATACACAAGGCACCAGCTACAATCGACCAGCCCTCAAAAATGAGTTCTTTAACAGAAGGTAAAGAAAGGGAAAAAAGGAAGAAAAGGGGGAGAATACCGACGACGAGGAGAAGAAGAAAGCTCAGATAAAATGGACTAGCTCACAAAAGAGCTAGATGAAAAAAAGTTTTAGATGTTAAAAAAGAAATTCAAGGAGGGGACACCGAGGAAGAGAAAAAGAAAGGAAAGAGGTCTAGAATTTTAACATTCGATTCAAATTCTTACCCAGAGGCTTTCAAGGGATCAGCTAACGGAAAATTTATTCAAAAAAAGTCTAATCTTTCTGCCATCTTAGTTGTACATTGCTCACTTTCACAGAGACCTATCGTATTAATTTACCATTAATCCATAACCGCTTGCATCCATTTTGAATTAAGAGGTATGGGAGTTGTTCAATAAGTCCTTAGAAAAACATCGAAGAAAACAAATTATTTTAGGTAATTATTTTTTTAATTTTTCAACAGAATCTTTCCTTTTAGCTCTATACACTTTTCCAAATGTTTCTTCAACTTTTTAAAGTCAGATTTCGAAAAGTTCTCAAAATAGACATCGGTGACCTCCTCGTTCGACGTGAACCGTTATCCACCGAGCCATTTTTTTAAGGTTCGAAATAAAAAAAAAAAAGTCAAAGGGGCCAAATCCGATGAAAACGGTGTATGTTAGAATAATTCGAACTTTTAATTCCATAATTTTGGCCATTGAAACTGTAAAGGTGTGCACCCGTGCATTGTTTTGATGGAAGAGTATCATTTTTCTTTTTTCAATGATGACATTTTTTCTGGATTTCTTCTCTCAACCGGTGAAAGAACGATGCCATCTCCAGTTATTGTTTTACCTTTTTCCAAGTGATCACTGTAGATGATTCCGCGTGCATCCCCAAAAATCATGGCCATCCCCTTGCCGGCCGATTTCACCGTTTTTGTTTTCTTCGGAGCCCATTTGCTTTGAAACACCCACTGTTTTGATTGATTTTTTGTCTCTGGTGTGTAATAGTGTGTCCACACTTCGTTCACTGTTTGGTATAAACGCAAAAAAACTCTTCAGGATTGCGACAAAAAACCGCCGAAATTCCCTCAAAGTCGACCACTCGATTGCACTTATTTTCCTCTGAGAAGAGAAAACGAAGCACACATCTTTCCGAGATTTTTTTTTCACATCCAATTTTTCGGGCAAAATTGAGATCAGTGTACCTTGCGATATACTAGTGGCCTCAACTATTTCGCGCACTTTGATTCGTCGATCACTCAAAACCATTTTGTCAATCATACCGGGAGGAGTCACTTCTATTGGACGTCCCGAATGACGTTCATCTTTTGTGGATGTGGCCACGTTCAAACTCAGTTACAAACACAGGAGCATATGTGCCACGAATTTCATCCAACTCAGCTTTGATCTGTTTCGGTGTCTTTTAAAAACACTGCACTATACTCACTTTTTTTTTCAATTTTTCTAAATAAATACACAAGTTTCTTGCTTCATTCAACAATTAAACTGAAGCCTCGTGATAAAAATAACAGAGACAGCTGTCAAGTGAGTCATAATGCTTACAAAAAACAAACAATTTTCGACGCTACGAGCGCCATCTCTTGAATTTTTTAAGGACTTATTAAACGACCCTCGTAGAAAGTGTGGGAAGACCAAACTCTTAATATTGTATTAATTAATTTTTTAAAAAGTTCGTTTATCGTGTTTTTGTTGAGGAAAATGTCACTTTGGGCTACACAGCCCTTTTCTAGAAATAGGCGCAATGATTTGTACAAGATTATGAAAGATGTGTCTAAATCAATATGAAAATACATAATAAAAAAAATAAAAGTTGATTAATATAAAATTACATTAACATGTTACAGAATTAGAATGTAATGCATAAGATAATAAGATTAATAATAATTTGTGAATGATATTGGTAGTTTTGTGGGGAAGTTTTTCTCTCTCAAACTCAACAATCATTAAGAATAGGAAACAGATCATGACAATATTTCGCCCCCCCCCCCTATTTTTTTTCAGATAAGAAGGCCCAAACTACGAGAATAATAAATAAATAAATTTTGAATTATTTACATCTTATTGTTTAGTAACGTGGAACTCCGTATTTTTTTCTAAATTTGTAAAAGAAGTAAACTAAATAATTCAGTAGACTCATTTGTCTACATTGATGATTTAACTGCAATCCCTTGGACACTTACTAAAACTTTTCTGCCTTTTTATTCAGTGACTGCAATTTAATTGGTGGAAAAAAAGTTCATTGACAAAATGAATAAAACAAAAATACAATTGAGTAAAGATTTAACAAAAATTCAATTTTCTAAAATGCTATTTTTCAATAGTTCAGTTTAAAAAAATAGAGTGCACCATAGCTCTATGTGGTTTTCATCTTATAAAGATGATGTAATGACTGGATTTTATTTATGCAAATGAACTGGGTAGCTGCAATAACCGAGTGGTCATGGTCGTGAGCTCATGCCCGATGTTTCTTCCGCCGAATCGAGGATTCGAACCCTGGTGCTATTAAAGTCCCTGCGTGTAGATATACGTTAAATCTATTGAAACTCCTCATCTTCACGTAGGTATAATTCAGAAGTTAAAAGAGTAGGTGGCGCTCAGGCATGAAAGAGGCTCGAAATTACGAATTCCGTCACCAATTACCCTCGTGAGACTCTTAAATGTTTCGTTAATAAACAATCAATCAATCAAAGACACTTATCTGGTCATTGCATTGTGCGATCAAGATACTGTGTTGTGAACAAATAACAGAGCGGGGTATTTGAAAATTATTTCAGAAAACTTCTAGCTTTTAGAACACTTCATATTTTGCACTTTTTTTTTTTTTTAAAAAAAAAACTCTATTTTATTATTTTACGAAGTTTTTATTGTATTATTCTCACAAAGTCAAGAGCCTTGTCATTATTTTTGAGGATTTGAGCCATCTTTATGCAATAATAGCGGTTTGAAATTTAAAAAAAATGTATATGTGAAAAGTATCTTGGTGGAAAATGTTTCTATTGCGCGAGAGAGAGAATCGTTCATGATTTTAAAGATTTATTTTTGAAAATAAAATATGCATAAATAATTTAAGGTTCTGATAAATGATTTTATATATGTTTTTTAAGCTTCTCTCACGATTAATGAACTACAGTAAGTATTGCTAAATTCTTACTTTTTTGGGACTAAAGAGTTAAATATACATTTAAAAATATAAAATGTTCTCATTTTTCCTTGACAAAAATGGTATTTTAGCAATAATTGGAACTTAAATGTAAAAACAAATAAATATATTCTTTTTAACATAAAATATGTTTTATAGATAAGTGAAAAGTTGAAAAATGAGAAGCCCCCATCGAGACAAATTTTTTTTCCATGATTGCAAGGTGCAACTAACGTACATGAAAGATCCTAAAATATTTTCAAAGCCAAAATAAATACAAAAAGGAAATTATTTATTTGAAAAAACTCCCTCTTTTTGTTCTTTTCCCTCATCAGTTAAATTTCTAAGATTTGTCACTATAGTTATTACCTATCAATTTTTTGTAAAATCTCTATTTAAAAGTTTTGTGAATGCTCTTGAATTCTTTTGTTATACTATTTTTCATGTGATAGCTAATTAATTTACTAAACAAGTATGCCATTGTACCTTTTGTTAACTCTTATGATTTTCACTGCTCTTTTTCATTATTTTCACAAAAATAAAATTTCCTCCAAAAATATAGAAATTTCCAACAAAATTCGATCCTCAAGGTCAAACGAACAAGGTCAGATGTAATCTTAATATTTTTTTTTAAAAAAAATTCCTTGCATTCCGTGAATTTCAATACGCCAGTTTTCCAAAGCAGCTTTACAAGAAGTAGTGAAAAACATAAATTCGAAACCCAAACCAATTTCTTTATATATATAAAAAATAAAACAGAAAAAAAAAGACTTATTTCGACCTCCCATTTACTCTTCGCATCACCAGCAAGAACGAGAGAGCCGTTCCGCAATACTGGAAATTCTAGAGCGCGAGTGCGAAGAGATGCGAGATGTGGCCGGTTGCCATGACAACCGACGCGGGAGGGCCCGTCTGGAAAAGGAAGGCCGGCCTGGCAGGGTCTACAGTCCATGCAAAGGGACGCTTCTTTTCGGGGTCATTGACTGAGGATGCAGGGAAAAGGTCGTTCGCTAGCATTTTCTAGCCACATGCTGTCTGGAAATGCACAGGGCTAGGTAATATACATAGAATGAGAAGAATGCGAGGTCACAGAATGACTGGCCGGGCTGGAGTTAACTCTCACAAGAGCATTATTGGATGCAGACCCGTCAGAGTGGTATTAGAAGAGTGTTTTCATTCCTTCTCTAGGCTTTAATGTGTAATTTTAGGGTCAAGTGGATGAATGACGGAGTTTTTTTTAAAATTGCTTTAGTTGTGAGTTTTCTTGTATTTATTCAAGGTTATTTACGCCCGGATTATTATAGAGTGTGGTAGTGTTTGGAACTGGTTTTAATGTAGAAAAGCTGAATACAATGTTTCAGCAACAGATATAAATATAATGGAAGATTAAATTTGAATACTTGCGATCTGGAATTTTTTTTAAGGCGTTACTAAAAAAGAAAAGAGTTGAGGTCTATCACTTCTTGAATCTCTTCTCTATAAGATTACATAACAAATGTATACTTTTTGCGAGACATTCCATTTCTGAAAAGAAAAAAAAAAGAGTGGAAAACTTATAAAAATTTAATGATTCATGTTTTACCTGGACCTAAAAGAGGCTCATTTCAGGCAAACGAGAAATTAAATTCACAACAACGATTGTATCCGAAAAAAAAAAATAACATTGAAGTATGATTACAATCTTGTTATAATACATGAACATTTTAACAACCTTTTTTGTTTGCATTTAACATTTGTGAACTTTCAATGGGAGAAAGGTTGATTTCAAGCAAACACTTATTAGACTAATTATGGTATAGATTTTTTAAGTATCAAACTAACAGCAATTGTACTCGAGCAAAGTTATATTAAAATATAATAATATTGCCAAGAAAAAAGGATATATTTACAACAATTTTTTACTCTCAGTAAATACCCGAATTTTTTTTAAAATTCTATTATTTGCGACATTAGAAATTCTGTTTCGTGTGCAATAATTTCCCTTTTATTCAGAGGGGGGAATACTATTTGTGAGCTATATAAGTGGAACGCTTCACTCCATTATGAATAAATGATTAATTTTCACAAAATACTCGTAACTTTGTAGCGGATCTTCTGGGCTTTAGAGTTACTGAGCCAAGATTTCATAGAAACAGTCTGTTTCACAATTGTTAATGTGATAAAAAGAAAGAAAAAACTGAGAATTTCTTTGTCATTAAATTCATTAGAAAAATTCAAAACTATATTTTATTTATTTTTTTTGTAATATTTTGCTCTTGAGATTAAAAGATAAAAATATAACTTAGTTAATTTTCCCCTTTACAACAGAACATAATTTGGAATATGATTTTAATAACACGTGAGTATCATCTAAAGCGTAAAGAATCAAAGCACTCAGTTTAACGAAAATTTAATTTTCTTGTAAATTTACTTTACATCATTTTTATTATGATGTTATTTTTGTGATCGATTTTTTTTTTACAATTTTATTTGTTATGTAAGCATTTTTTAAAAATATGTTTTCAATGTAATAAATTTCGAGTTTCAAATACAATAAATTTTTTACGGCTGTTTGCATTCAAAAACCTTCAATCTGTATTTCTTGTATTGGCAGAAGAGAACTATTATTTTCATTTAGGTTTTTTTTTTATTGTTTGTTCAGAAAAAACGCTTATGAGCAATGTCGCTGATAATTACCTACCCTTTTAGACCGTTGAGTTTTAAGCATCTTTATCAACAGTTTTCCCTCTGTTTTTATCTTATTAATATCTTAAATTCGCTTGTTTGCCTAAAGCAATAAATATATTTTATAACTGCAAAAAAACCTTCAAAAATATATTAATTATTAGAGTAGAAATTGCCATTAAAATATGCTGTACAAAGAATTTACATCTGCATATCTTATAATTGTATTTTAAGTAATTTTTTCCCATGCATGCTTAATAGATCTGATCTAGAAGCAGACAATAATTTTGAGCAATGTGTTACTTTTTCTATTAAATATTTGATGATCTTGCTTTTTTTATAAAGAGCAGTGCTCCTCTGCTATTGAAGGTGGTAAGCATATACGTTTTTCTTGTCTGAGCCAATTGATAAAAGTTTTTAAAACCGAATCATATGACTTATTTTTCCAACCTAACGTCAAAGAATATAAAACAAGCATTTCACCTTATTTATATATATATACACACAAAATTCTTTTTTTTAAATCGGTTTTAAAACACTGTCCGAGAAAAGGGAATATTTTCCCGTTTCCTTTTTTTTTTTTTTTTACCTAGGCTGATTTACTCTAACACGATTTAAGGTCGCTGATGGGCTTGCAGTTGAAGTCTACACAACATTTTGCTTCCAGTCGACATAAATTGAGTTGTTGAAATCCGATCTTTTTACAAGAGTTTTCGTAATAATCTAACGAATAATTCGTTAACATTATTACAAGTACTTTTAATTTAAAGTTTTAATTGTTTCTTGAGACAATATACATGCGTTTCCAATTTTATTTTTGTTAATAACTGAAATATTTACGAATTTGATATTAATGTCGAAAATATAAATATATATTGGGTTAAATGTACAAATGTTATAATGTTAAATACATAAATATTAAATGTATAAATAATACAAAATTAATATTTATACATTTCTCTGTTAATATTTATACATGTCTAAAATTTATACTGTTGAGTTTTCATCACTTTTTTAAATTTGGTTTTTCGAATTAAATAAAATTATTTATTTCATATTACACGCTTTTTGGAAAACATGGAACGCATTCCTCTTTTTTTTTCATGCCTTTTTATGCGTTGTTTTTTGAAGAGCATATCTACCTTTGGTATTGAGCCCTAAAAATAAGCTAAGTGTGATCAGTTTCGGTGGCTTTTGTAGGCAACACAGTTTAATTAGAAATATTAAAACAGCTAAAGTGCTGTAAATAGTTGATATCAAAATTTAGGAATAAACTGGATGAATGATTTAAGCATAGCTTAACCTTACGCAATTTATTTTCTTTGTAGAATAGTTTTTACATTAGCCTTTTTATCAATTCCAACGAATGCATGTTATGTGACTCCCTTTCCCTGGTATTTCCTCTACTTCTAACTTATTTCGTTTAACTTTGTCACCATTCATACACTTCAGAGAAAGCAGATTTTTTTTTTTAATTGAAAGTACCGGAAGGTATTAAAAACAGAAACCACATTTCGACATCAAACCAGAACACACCATTCAAAGTGAAAGAGAGACAATGCTGCCTTTAAGCGTTCATTAGAGGCACACTTCCTCTGTATTAGTGAATAGTGGGAACCTTGACTCTCATGGAAGTCAAAGGCCTGAAGAGGAGGAAGGAAACCTATCGGAAGGTCGCGGCAAGTTGTGATTCGAACCGCACGACCCCAGGAGGAAGTTGGCCGTCGCGTTTAAAAGGAAAACCGTCTGTAATTGAATGAGCGAAGGCTTTTGAGAATCGATTGACGGTGGTATTTATGCAAATGGCCGAGCGAGGAGAGGGGTAAAAGTTGTTAGCTTTCCGAATGACTTAATTAGAATATCAAGAAGAGGGGGATTTTCCCAAAAGAGATTTATGTAAATAAGAGGGCACTGTGTAATGAGTAAATGAAGCAGTAGAGGGGGGTTTCCATACAGAATCAGGAAGTGGATAAGAGTATTTTTGGTTGCGCTTTATTAGCATGTTTTACCGCGTCTGTTTCAGAAACAATCTTGAGTGGTCTTGAGTTTAATGAAGATCTATAGAACCTTGCGTATTACGGGGGTGTTGATCAGTGTTGTAGCACTGTAGTGGAAGAATTTAAATGTGAAAGGGAAGATAAAAAGAAAAGTTTTTGAAACACAACACATATGAGCTCAGATTTAAATGCGCCAGAAAGATGGATAGAAAGTTGTATTTTTGAATTATTTAAAATGAGGAAACAAATAATATACTTGCATTTGCTCTTTTTTTTTATGCTGAAAATATAACTATTCTTTTTACAGTTGAATTGGTGTTTTCTTTGAAAAAAAATGACTTATATTTGGCTTCAAACTTGTGAATATCTTCGAATTTGAATTGTGCTAAGTACACTCCATTGACGCATTCGCAATTGCATCAATAACTGGAATGATTTCGGAATCGCAGATTAAAATAGAAATTTTTAAAACAGTGACTTAATGATTATATATATATATATATATATATATATATATATAATTATTTAGTTAATTCATATCGTGAATATACTCATATATGACGATTTATATTTGTATACTCTAATATTGAATTAATGTAATTTATTAGTACATTTTACCTCCACTGCTTTATCTCTATAATCTATGTATTAGATTCAAACTATTTTAGCTTTCTGTGTTGCAAAACTTTTACTACCCTAATAACATTTTTACCACTTGAAGGGAAGGAGAGATGAAGGGAGAAGTGATTCTCAATCACTTAACATTTATCACTTGTTTATTGATCCTGTTATGTTAGAAAACCAATAAATCTAGTTGCTCTGCTAACGTTTTCATTTAGGGCATATTTGCATACATATCTTTCTGTATGATATTTCCTTCATTTTATTTAAGATGGTATTTAAAAATATTTAATTACATAGTCGAACCACTAAATTTCGATCTTCTATATATTGAATTATTTTCAGGAACCTTGAATTCTCACTACAAGAACAATTTCTGTAAATCGAACGAAATTTCTATAAATTGAGCAATTTTTGGAATTCCAGCAATTTTTACATGAAAATTTAATTGGGACTGATTACCCCTCCAATCAGAACTAATTGAATGACTAGTTTGATCAAGTTAAACCTAAAGATGATGATGACGATGAATTGTTTGAAAAACCATCAAGTAAACATACAATGGAAGCATTTCAAATCGTCCTCAATAATTTGAGATTTACTGCTAACGCTCTTGGAAAAAAATTTTCACCTCTCGGAATAAAAGCGAAGAGTTTCACGAAAAGAGATTGTGTTCAAGGAGACATTAGGAACCTTTTTGTCCAAAAATAAATGAAAATTTCGTTCCCTTTTCAGTACACAAACATTCAATTTTAGTACATTGTTAACAAATGAGTTACTTAAATGTACATATTTGTAAATTTTCTTAACATTATATAACTTCTTCGATAGCTTAAAATTTTAAGCATTCTTAATCCCTAAAAGATAAAGTATACATAAATGGTTTGGGAGAGAAAGCGATGAAAACTTTTCTATACATCGAAATTATGACACATTGAATTATTTTTCTATAAACTTTTAGAATCAATACATATAGACACAACTGTATTTTCTAGTAACACATCGATCAATAACTCCCGAGTCTAAAATTGAAAACAACATTTTTTTTGCAAATTTTTTTTTTATTCATCAACATAACACCTTTTGTTAATCACCTTTTAGGGTGATACAATCGTTCCAACGCTTTTCCAAATCTTTTTTTTTTTTCCAATTTTTTTTTCCCCCAATTTTTTTTTTTTTTTCCTTTTTTTCGCAAGAAATCTTTCTTGTTGCGAGTAAATAGCGATAAACAGCTTTCTGAATCATCGACTCGTTGCTGTTTTTGTTCCATCGAAAGCAATCGCGGCACCCACTTGGAAAAAACCTTTTTCACTTCACTTCAAAAAACCTTTTTCCTGGTCCGATCGACTTAAAATTTTGACACGTTTCAAGCAAAGGTTAGTACTCTAGAAAGACCTGGTTACTGGTTTACTACGAGCGCCATCTCTGGGTTAGTCTCGGGAGTTATTGATCGATGTGTTATATATATTTATCAGCTCAAATCTAAAAATTCAGAAATCAAGTAAAAAAGAAAAGAAATTAATGAATTGAGTGTAGTTATATTGCTATTAACAATATTTAATTCATTTAACATACATAGGGTAAGATTCCTGGGATGAGCCATCGTATGTTGCTGTTCATACTGAATAGAAGAAAGAAATAACCATTTTGTTCCCTACATCTCCTAAACTTAACTGTTTAAAAACGGAAGTTTTACATTTGCATTTTAACAGTCACTTCCTTGTTTTCTAACTTTTTAGTTAGAAGTGTTTGTATTTCCATTAAATATCATTTAAATGTTAATTAATTTCTCTGGAAAAAAAGACGAGCGAGCATTCCTGGTTTCATCAATACTTAGACTAACTTTTATATAAAAGTATAGCACTTTAAGAGAATAGGCCTTAACTATAAAGGGGCCTGGGTGCAAGAGACCATTTAGGTCCCTAAATTTTTTGTAAAGTAAAAAAAAGTATAAACACGGTTCTATTTTACTAATGCATGATTTTGTTTTAACTAATACATTATTTACTTTAGAAAAATCACAATTTTTGCAATATCTTTTTCGATGCTTAATATAGCAAGTATATTTGAGTGTTTTGTTCACATACTTGATTAAAAAGTTCAGTTTAGGTGGGGATACTCGGGAAAAAATTCCCCGAAATAAATAACAAAAACTAACTACTCGCATCATCAAGAATTAATTTGAAGGTTATCGAAATTTATAGATCTACTATAATAATGTTTACAAAAAATGAACTTAACGTCATACTGACAACGATAGGAATATTGTCAAGTTTTCATGGGCAAGAGTACATTATTCTTGTTCTTGATCATGTTGGGGGCGGGGGGAGGGGTTCAATCGCAAATGGCCGGCTCTGCCCTTAACACTACTTCAATGATATTGGTTTATTCTGCTGAAGTACTAGACGGCACCATGCAATACTTGTAAGACATTGACATCAATATATATTATGCGGAAAGTTTTGACTTTGTTTTCTTCCCTGTAGAGTGACTTTGTGGTCAGTAAAATTGTTTTGCATTAATGCGAGAATACTCCTGTTAGTAATGCTGAATAGAAAAGAGATATCTCTTGGCGGTATAATTGGTCCTTAAATGTCACCAAGCCGCCAAGTTTGACGACAAAACTAGATGCCTCTAGAACACTCTATGGGGTATATATATATATATATATATATGAGCCACTGTGTCTGTCAGTAAGTATATGTGGAATTAGTATATGATGATGATATTGGGTTAGATATTTTGATTTCCTGGGATTGTGCGAACTGTACACATTGGTGCTATCGTGTATTCATATGTATGTGTGTTAATTATTTCTAAAGGAAATATTCTGTGTTGGCTAGAGTCTTAGAAATAAATTTGTAAAGGTTTTGTTTTTAAATCGAGTTGACCTTTCCTACATTTGAAAGACGATCAGCAACAGAACAATATTATAACTGAATCGGTATGATAAATGATCAAATGATATGGTTTTATTCAAGGCAGGCTAAAACTAAGCCATCAGCCGATGACATTCCAAAATCGGTAAGAAAGCTCATGTGAAAGAAAGAATGAATGATGAAGAGGAGTATTCTCCAGGTGGGTTGATTTTAAACTATTATCCAATGTCATTATATTACAATAAGAAATACAATTTCCCCCAAAGAGCTAGAAAAATAAATCTGAGCGTCGAATACCTAAAGTTACAATTTTAAGTAACATTACACGAGAAATGCTGCCGCAGATATTTCTAGCTTTGTAGTTAAAGGCCGCCAAGGATGTATTTAAATAGGTTAAGGTGTTATTGTTCGCTAAGTTGTTGTAGACTTATTAAAAAGAGGAGGTTTCACTGTTTCTCAACCATGTATTTAAAGAACCAGAAAAGCAGATCAATAATAATAAAAAGAAAGGTAAAATGAAGGTAAAGGTAGAAAGAGGTAAAAAATATCTCAGTAAATTATTGGCCGGTTGGATGAAAATTTTCTTCATTTTCTCATCGTGAAAAAATGAGTACTATTTTCTTTAAAAAAGGTTTTCTAAGTATGTAAATTTTTCCCTTTAGGGCATTTTTTAGAGTATTTTCTCTGTAATTGTTCAAACTAACATCTGTAGTTAATTCTGTAAAACTAAACAAAGTACAGTAGTACCTCTTGTACGTGGCAGCGGTAGCCTAGTGGATATGGTTTCAGACTCGTCGCCGGCGATTTTCGCTGAGTCACGGGTTCGAGTCTTGGCTACAAAAGACCCGCCGTGTAGCCGGGGTTAAATCTGTCGGGGCCCAAAGTCCTCCCGTGGCGAGGTATGGAAGTTAGGAGAAGGAGTGCCAGCTCAGGTGTCGTCCTCGTCATTCAACCGAAGTTCAAAATTAAAAGGTCCGTCGCCAATAGCCCTCGTGTTGCTTCTAATGTGACGTTAATAAAACTGAACTAAAAAAAAACTCTTGTAAGGGGCATATCAGAAAAAGGAACGATTCTGGTGGTGTCAGTTTCTTTGTATACAGTATATGTATTTACCTCTTATTAAGGGACAAAATGTCTGGTTCGGTGCGCGTCCCTCATTGGGAGGTACTACTACATATCATCTAAATGTACATCAGTGCTTATCCGTGACAGTTAATTCATTTTGTCCACACAATTATATTCTTTTACTTTCTATCATTACATAACAAACCTGTTGTGTTACTATTTGAAAAAAAAAATGGAATGAAATCTGTGTTGAATATGAGTAACACACAGCGCCATCTTAGGATAAAAATACTTCGACAAGATGGATTACTTAAGTGATTATTTCATTAATGTTCCCCATATCTCCATGAAGCAACACCGAAGAACGACGCGTCTATAAATGTCGCAACAACGTAAGCGCCTTCTGCTTAGAATTTACAACAACTTATCGTTCTTTTCTTGACGTGAGTATGCCGTGCACGTTCGCAACTAATTCATTCGGTGTGAGGGTGGTGACAGGTACAAGAGTTCGCTTTAAGATATGTCTGATGGGTAAGTCCTTTAAGAGAAAAGAACACGAATACAAAAAAAGGCGGGAAAGTGAAAAAAAGATTAAAGAAAATGGTGCATGTAAAAATGCGACTGTAATGGATTGAGATAGAGATGCATGTGCTATAAGATGCTAACGAAAAAACGTGAGAATATGCACGATGAAAGGGAGGTAAAAAAATCGTTTGCGTCTAAAAGAACAATTTTGGATTCAGCGAAATGTAATGAATAAATGTATGAGTTGAATTAACTTTCGGTGGGTAAATGTTGGAACAAGTAAAGCAATTTTTGAAACAGCATCGCCTCGGATCCAAGCAAAGCAGAATCAACATAGAAATGCTTTTCATTCCAGTCATGCACGTATATTTACTTGGATCCATGTGATTCATTTTATTCATACGATGATACTTATCTGATTTCAGAAGGGAAAAAAATATTACATAGCTATTTTTTCTTCATATATTATAATTAGCTTTTTTTTAAAAATACCTTTTGATGTTTTTATGTATCAAGACTACATGTACCTAGTAATTTTATGAATTTTATTAGATCTGGAACAGAAAAATGTTTTAAGCTAAACGTATTATTGAATGTAAATATGATTTATCATGATTATTTTATTATTATTTGTACAATAAATGTTTATTTCTTAGAATAGAATGATTTCTTAGAATATTAAAGAACTCCGCGGTAGCCGAATGGTTATGACATCGAGCTCCTGGCTGCGATACTTCATTTAAATTGCTTGTTCGAGTCCTGATTCCAAAAGAAATGTGATTTAGAGGAGCAGCTGTAAGTTAAATCTGTTGGGTCTTAAGGTCCTCACATTGACGTAGTATGGAAGTTAGGAGTTCTTGTCAAATAGGACACCTTACAAAGGTGTCCTATTTGACCATGGTTCAAGGCTCGTCACCAACAAAGCTCGTGTTGCTTCTAAGTGTGGTATAAGTAAAACAATTTAATTAACAATCAATTTAATGGTTGTTCCAAATCGTAATCGAGTCTTCATAGAGATGGATACTTATAATCTTTAATAAGGAAGGTTTTTTTTTTCCTCTCATTTTCGAGAATGTTTACATTGGTAGATTTGAAAATATTTATGAAAAAATTCAACCTTTCTCATTTTATTTCTTTTTCCTAGGGTGCACTTTTTTACATTCAAATAAATACAGTAATTTAGATTTAAGAAGACAATGGAAATTTTTTTTCGATTACAAATTTACGTTCACGAATTCAAGATGGCAGGCTAACGGAAGCCGTAACTTTGCATAAAATAACGCCACGTATTATTTAAGAAACTTTAAATCTGATTTTCAAGACAATATTCAATGGTGTAGCATGGGAGGTGCAGAGGAGGCATGGCCCCGGGCGGCACAGATGTGGGGAAGCCAGCAAGGAGCGGTCTAATTGGATTATTCTGTTTGCAACATCAGGCTATGGTCATTAAATCAGATAACTGTATTGTCATCTGGATTACATATGCAGAATGACAAGGCTATTAGACAAGGGGAAGTGGTTCAAAACGGAGTCACAAGATTTCACTTAAAGAAATATATTTACATCTGTGTGGTGCTTAATAAAAGCTTGTCAAATATTTTATTCAAAATATGAAAATAAATTTTACTTTTTGAGTTTCGAAACGGACGCGATCCGCTGTTGACACGCAACAAATGCAATTAGTGGGTCCGTTTTGATTTTTGGCTTATTGTCTCAGAACCACCAGCAGATTTTACGGTGAGCGAGCGACTTTAAATTTCTTTAACTTTTTTATTATTTGGAAGAGCGGTGCAGTGTTGATATTGTTCTTTTTTTAAAACTTTGATAAAGTTTCCCGTGTACCTGTTGGGTTAGTTATTGCAAAGTCAAATTTATTTGTTTTATATGATTCATCGAATACATAGGAGTGTTAAAGTAAATGTTTTTTTTTAAACATTCCAATGGATTAGCAGTTTTATCACGTAGATTATTATCTATTCGTTTTAATGTATTAAACTATATGTAATTTAATTTTAAGCACGCAACGGATTCATAATATTATTTTTTATTTCTATAGGGAGTGGCAAATTTAGGGTTCGCACCGTGTGGCAGAAATCCACTCTACGCCACTTATATTCATATGCATTTTTTAAAGTAATTTCTTAGTAAGAATTGAAATATGGTTAAATCATAGAATATGGTTTTCAAATATTCCTACGAACTTTTCTACAATTTTTTTTAATTTAATAATTTCGAATATTCATTCTCGTCACTTGACAAAGGTTCAAAATTTACGAAGTCCAATAACCTGTTTCTGAGATCTAAAACGGCCCCGTAATTCTTTAAATAGAGAAAAATTTATAGATTTGAAATTTATTTTTGATACAAAATATTGAAAATGACACGAGATTTGCTACCACTTCAAACATTAAGATCAAATATCCCATGAACTACGTCAACGGAGTGGCCATGATTATGAACCATGTTTCAGTTGGCCCTCATGTTAAATTCCTGATTTTTTTTAAAGTCACGTCTAGCGGGCTTATGCAAATCAAATCTATCGGGGTTAAAAGTCCTTCAGTTGGGGACTAGGGTGCTTCCTCAAGTTCTTACCTCGTCTTCAAATCAATATAGAAAAATTACAATGGGTTGGTTAGTTTTAAAAACGTCGCACTGGAATCAAACAATCAAACACTGGAATCAAAACGAGGGCTATTGGAGACGGGCCTCCTAATTTTGAACCTCGGTCGAGTGACGCGAGGACGACAAATGAGCTGGCACCTCCATCTTCAAATTCCCACTCCACGCCAATGGGAGGAATTTTAGCTCCAACAGATTTAACATGCATCAGGCCTGGCTACACGGTGGGGTTTCAGTGTCAACAAGGCTCGAACTCACGACTCGATGAAAATCGCCGACTGCGAGTCCGCGACCATGACCGCGGTCACAAACTGCAATGGAAATTGGTTGTATTTAGTGGATCTTTGAAATGAGATAGAACAAGCAGCTTGTAGCCTTCAGTAAACAAAGAAAGAAACAAAAAAAGTTACCAATGATCAAATCTTAATTAAAAAATCACAATCAGCGTTCGCACTCGAGATCAGAACGCATTTATCTTTGATATTTATGCCTAATCTATAATTTATTAATTTAATTTCCTACTTTTATATGTCTTTTTTAAACTAATTGAAATAGTAATAATAATAAAAGGATTCCATTTCTCTACAATGATTTAAATTTCAAGAAAATGCTTTTAAAATGAAAAGTTCTAACTTCCTAACTTAAACAAGTCATACGTGGAATGGCCTCAAATACCACCCGAAGAATTGAAGTGTTAAATAAATACCCGATAAATATTTATAACAGTAGCTTCAGGTTCGAATTCCAGCTGCGGAAAGGTAAGTAAAAAAAAGAGCCTCAAGGAATGTTGGAAAAGAACTTGGAGATCGCGGCACCAAACACCCTTCAATTTTCGGACAATTTATTTTCGACCTGTTTTGTAAAATGGCCCCTGAGAAAAGTTTCTCTCGCAGAGTAGATACGGAGGACAAATTTCGAAATGGGCTCTCACCTTTGGGGCAAGAAGATGCCTTGAATCCGGATTGGAGGGAATTTTTACTTCAAAGAGAACGAAAGGAAATGCTGAAGATGTCTGTTCAAAAAAATGACATTTTGTGATGAGTTTAAACTACCAATTAGTTTTAAATATACTTATTAGATTGTATTGGATTATATATACATTTTATATTCGTCTTCCACTAATTTATTCTCTATCGAAATAAGAAGTTTTTTATTTTGTTCTCGGAAATGTTAGAGTAAAATTAATGTTCCGACTTATGTTATTGATATGTTTTTAATGCAAATTACGAGGTCCGTCCCCAATAGCCCTTGTTTTGTTCCTAGTGCGACGTTAATAAAACCAACCAAACGTGTTTTTCTATGCATTTTGACATGACGGTTCTTCTACATAACATTTGTATAAATTAGGATTTTAAGAAATCACGCGGATTTTTGCAACCGAAATCTTGAAATTATTTTATGCGCTAAAGAAAAATATTTCCAGATTCTGACGGAAAAGACTTTCAGAATTTGACGGCTTCATAAAAAAATATATTTGTTCCATCAGCAAATATAAAACTAAAAAAAAGAGATTATTCTAAGTATAATTATAAACACGTGAAATATGCACAGCATGTAAATAAATGTGTTATACATAGTTTTACATTCATACAAATTTGTATGTCGTATAAACAAAAGTGAAACATGGTAATTTCGAAGTTTTTATGTCAATAGCAATGACCTGATGTGTATGTTTTCTACACATCAGGCCATTCCTATGAAACTAAGTAAAGGCTCCCGTATATACCGGCCATTTTGATTTTGAGAACGTTATGTTAATCCGGGTAAATTTCTACTTTCCTTCTCGAATCTAGACTACATTATCTATTTGAATGCAAAAAGTGCATCCGAAACAGCAAAGAATAATGAAGATTTCTGCCATATTATACTTTTCTCCGATTCTTAAAAATATTTTTAAGTCTATGTTAGTAATTCATTTGCAGTTTTTCTGCTCTTTAAAAATATTTTTAAATATTTTAAGAAATCTGGTAGGAAATATAATTCTGGATTTATAGCATTCGAATCGATATAATAGGCTAGATTTGAGGGGGAAAGTAAAAATTCCATAGAATTAACTTGTCACGAAATCAAAACGGCTGGTACTGGAGCCTTACCTTACCTTCTCATCAGAATTAAAATATAAAATTTTAATAATTAAAAAAACTTTTTCCATAATTAAAATGAGATTTTTATCAAAATTACAGAGACTAATGTAGTAAACGCCCTGGTGATGACTTGCGAGGGTCGTTGGTGCTTAGTTCCGAAAATCATTCCGGTCGTTCGTTAACTGTCCGAAAAGATGAACATTCATGAATTTGTGTTTGTAGTCCAACGACGGACCAGTGATCATTTGGAAGAGTTAATTGGATTGTTTTGGAGTTCGGCTCGGTGAATTTTAACAGAAGATTTGGGAATGAGAAGGGTCGCTGCCAAATTTGTGCTCGGCTTTAATTATCACGAAAAAACAGATATCTCATTGCGCCAGTTTTTGACCAAAAATGGCATTACTCCTTGCCCCACGCTTTTTACTCACCTGACCTGACTCCTTTCGATTTCTTCTTATTACCGCGTATGAAGAGGGGCATTAAAGAACACCAATTTGACGAGATAGAAGCTATCGCGAGCTCAACCATTTTGTATAGTTTGTTCAACCTCGATTGGCAACGCCAGTCGAAATCGAGAAAGTAAACAGAACTCGAGAAAATGGCGATGTTGAGCGTACATCGAATTCCAATCTCTCTCTAGAAAGATAATTAACCCTACCTTCTGATTCGAACAATTTATGTCTATGTGTGTGTGTACGTCCAAATGAAAATAAACTGTTATAAAATATTTGAAGCTCTCCTAAACCTTTGAATTTGAAGAACGATAGAGAGCAACAAAAGCGGTCAGAAAAAGAATGAAGGAGAAAAAAGAGGATAATGTGTTAAGTATAATAGGGTGAAGTTTGAAGGTGATAAGTTTGTTTCGTATGAAAAAAAATATTGATATGCATAGCTTAAAAAATAGATCCAGTTTTTTTTTAGAGGGGTATCCCTTCAAAAAGATGAAACTATTTCTTAACCTAACTCAAATCCAATTTACCACTATCAACGCCAGTGATTAAAAAACAAAACTGAGATATCTCTTACATGCAACCTGCGCTCCAATTATCTCTCCTGTTATGTAATCCATTATTTCTTTTATAAGAGAGAAAAGTTTACAAAAGGAAATTAGAAAAATGCAGTTCTCTCCAGTTCCTATCCTCGGGAAATGAACGTGAGTTCACTGAAAGTAGCAGAATCTCTTTGTAGAACAGAACTAATTCTTACAAAATATGTAGCAATACAAATTACAGATTGAGGCTTACAATACATATTATAAAAATACAGCTTTAAGCATATTAGAATATTTCAGTAACGGCAAAGATAGTCGAGTAATCACGGTCGCAGGCTTGTGCCGTCAGTACTTCAATCGAGTCTTGTGTTCGAGTCCTTATTCCACTTAATACACGTCGTGTAGTGAGACGGTATGATAAGTAGAGCCAAAATTTGTCAGGTCTCGAATTTCTCAAAATAGCGAGGCATGGATGTGGAGACTAAAGTACCAGTTAATGTTTCGGTCTCGTCATTTGGCAATTATTTTCAGAATTAAAAGGTGCATTGACTGTGGTAAGTGGACCTAGTGTTGGGCAGCTGGAAAACTTTCGACAGTCGATAGTCTTGGCATCGATCTCGTGACTGGCAATGTTTAAGTCGAGCCGCGTGTTCGAGTCTTGTTTCCACTAAAAAAACCATTGTGTATAGAGGCATACTAAATCTGTCGCGATGTAAAGTTCTCATGTTTGCTTGGTGTCGAGGAGTGGTTCTTAAACTTTAAAGTCTAAATATCCCACTCCCACGCTTAAGACTTTCGAACGACCCCCCCTTACCCTATACATAAGCATACATAAAATAAAAATCACATTATTTAATTTCTTATTTAATTAAAAAGTGATTAATAAATAACTTTAAATTCTAATTTATTCAATTTTTAATAAAAACTTATTTTGTTAAATTAAAAGGAAATACTCATAATTTTTATTACTCTTGAGTAACAAATAATTTTATCTTGAAATATAAATAAAAAAAATTTCTCTCTTTTTATTATTGAAATAAATATCAATCTTAAGGCTTCCGTCTACCAGCCATTTTGATTTCGTGGACGTAATGTTAATCCTATGGAATTTCGACTTAAATTCTCACATCTTTACTATTTGAATGCAATAAAGTGCATCTGAAAGAGCAAAAAATAATGAATGCTTCTGTGGAATTACTTTTTTCCTCCGATTTTTAAAAATATTTAAAAATATACTTTAAAGACCGGAAAACTCAAAAACGAATAGTTAAAATAAGAATAAAAATATTTTTAAAAATCGGAGGAAGAAAGTAATTCCACAGAAGCATTCATTATTTTTTGCTCTTTCAGATGCACTTTATTGCATTCAAATAGATCAAATAGTAAAGGTGTGAGAATTGAAGTCGAAATTCCATAGGATTAACATTACGTCCACGAAATCAAAATGGCGGCTAGACGGGAGCCTTAATCGAATAAAACATTAAAGTTGTACACTATATTGTTCTTGAGATGTACACACTTGTGACATAACAGAAACAAACGACTGTACTATAAAAGCGTTTTTTTTACCAGTAACAACAGCGCCGAGACTTATTCGCCTGTGTTGCGCAGGACGTTAAGTATCACACGAGTACGGTCTTATTTTAATTCCGAAAAATATGCTGAAATTGCAATGCAAAACGCGATAATAATGCTCTCAGTGGTATTTTTTCAATATATAAATGTAGAATGGGGGTGAGGAGATTGTACATCCCGAATCTACACTGGTTTGCTCTTACGCAAAGGGCTGGTTTGTCTAGGGAAGTAATTCCATTACCAGGTTTTATGATGATTTAGTACTATTTACCAATTCAGTAAAGAGGTTTAAAATTCGTTCACTACTTTTATTCTTGAGTGGACGAGATGAAGTAGTAATATTTACAAAAACTACTATATACAGATAATTTCGATTATTAGTAAACAGTTCTGAGACAGACAGATAGCGGCCTCATTGTATCGCATACCAGTGATGGACGTTAGAAAGCGCTCTGGCGTTTGGAATTTACTTCATCGGGAGAAGAGCAGAGGAGAAGAGAGGCGGAAAAAAGGGGTAAAGAGAGCGAGAACGAAATGTCGCTCAGTTTTGTTCAGGAATAGGTGGCGCTGCACGAGCTATTAATTCTTTGATAATTAGCTGGAAAATCCTACATAAATATGATTTAAAGCTCAACTTAACCAGTGTTACAATTTTATAATTGAGCTCCACAGAAAATATAGCGTATTAAAAGCGATGAGAATACATTTCGACTAATCGCACCTAAATTAAATATTCACGCGCCTAAATTAAAATTTCGTGACCCCAACATTTCGTTTTACGACCCACAGTTTAAAAAAACGCTAGTGTAGAGCAGAGGTACCAGTTTAGCCGTCTATTTCATCATCTGACCGTTAAGAATTGTGAATAATGATTGACCGTGAAAAGCAGAGGTATTTGTCGGGAAGAAATAGGCGAATGTTCAATAAAACAAACTCATTTAGTTAACAGCATGATACAGTATAAGATGTTGTTTCTTGAATCAGTTTTTTCAAGCAGGTCAAGAAAATAAAAACAACGAATTACGTGATTTCGAGAGATAAGTCGTTTTACTATGACGTTTCAAAGAAAGAAATTTTTAAAATTTTTTAATTCTGAGCTCTTGCAGAGTTTAATGTTTGTTTTTATCACCAAATTTATAAAAATAAACGACTAATTTTTTTATCCTATAAAAATAATAAAAACTATGATGTTGCTGCTGTTATAGTTTTCCTCAAAATTGAAGACATCACTTATTATTTTTATATTAAATATCACATTATTGCCAATGTTTGTTTTCTTATTTTTATGTATATAACCACAAAGCTGTTATTGTGCGTGAGAATCCAAAAGAAATCCCTAACATTTCTTAATAAAAATTAACTTTTTTCTCAAAGTCAACTAGATTTTGTTATCCAGAAATGAGCTTGAATAATTTTTCGTTAAGCTTGACGAAGTACTTATTAATTACTCCTAACTATTTCACTTTTTTTTTTTTTTTTTGAAATTTAAGAAGCTTTCATGGAGAATCCAGTCTCGGGGAAAAGCATCTTTAAAAGAAAATATTCCAAGTTACACAAATTTCATGAGATTTTATAAATCAATCCGATTTATTTTTTTTATAAGTGTCGGCATAAAACCCTTCTAGCCTTTTAAATCGGATAATGTGAAAGATCAAACCGGGAAATAGAATTAAGCTCCTGTAAAAACCAGCTTTTGACGGTTTCTTATCCTTGATAGCACGCGTACCTCGAAGACATGAAGTTCATCAGATCTGAATATGAAGCGGTAACATTTTTATTTTATTCTCCGATGCTTTTAAGCGATAAAAGTGGCCTATTTAAATTTGACTTCAATGTCAATGTTACCTTCTATTTATCCTGCTTGTGCTTGTATTTTTTTCCTATTTATTACTATTTATTCATACACTTGCCTCAAGAATGAATTTTATAAGCGAAAAAAACACTTTTATAACAGATAAGAAGGGGGAAGTCTGCTAAAAAGAATTTTTAAAAAAAGAAGTTTCCTTGAAAAATAATGCTGTTTTTCAAATATTTGGCTAACGTGATCTGAATTTTAGTTGAGTTATAATTTTTTCACAGCTCAATGCCCAATTTTTTAAAAACTTAAATGTCTAATTTTTTAAGAAAATTTAACTATTATACACTTCATAGTTTTTATAAATAAAAATTCTCTTCAGCTACCCAAAGGGCTATTGTTTTAGTTGGATCACTTTTGACGTACCAGGTCACTTTTCAATTTTTTATCGTTTGCTTTCATTTTAATTACATGAAGCTGATATAATATTCAATTTAATAATTTATCGTTTGCTTTAATTTAAATTACATTTAGCTTAAATATATTCAATTTAATAATTTATCGTTTCCTTTAATTTTAATATCGGAAAAGTTTACTATTGTCCATTTCTCGATATTTCATCGTTTATTTCAATTCTTTCATTTAATTGGGTAATTTAATAATAATTATATAAAAAAAGGCCACCTTGGGTGGCTAAATCTTTTCTTTTCATAACTTTGCTTAGAACTTTTCAAAGTTGATTTTTCCATTTTTATTGTTGTTTTATGTATTTTATTAAAACATATTTAGACAACAATGCCTATAATAAAAATTATGGTTATTTATCTCAAAACACTATCAGGGTCAAAACATAGAGTTATTCAGAATGATTCATCCGTTTTTAAAATTTCACATTTTCATACATAAACGACACAAAAAGATAAGGAACGACATAAATGCCAAGGGAGAAATATAGCATTTTTTTTAGAAGTATTCGATATAACTTCCATTAGTTACATGTATAACGTCAATTTGATTTGTAAATTCCTGCCAAGTACGTTGTAAATTGTGAATGGTAACAGCAGCAGAAATTCGTCGTTTTAGTTCACGTAAATTTGTTGATAATTGACGCATACAATTTATCTTTTAAAAACACCAAAAAGAAGAAACCGCATGGGAATTTCATATCAGGTGACTTAGGTAATCAGCTGTGTAATGTCAAGTCATCTGGTCCTTTGCGAACGATCCAACTATAAAAGCTTCCAAGAGAATTTTCGTGTAATAGCTTCACGAAGAACACACGAGAGCCATCTATTTTTCTCAATATAAAACTTTTACATTTTCCCTTTGGATTCATTTATTACTTATCAATCTGTGCCGTTCATTTTGAAAGTAAGGAATTTTGAAGTTGGATTATTCATTCTAATTAATCCTATATATTGCATTAAATATTCTTGCTCTGCTGGTTACCAAAAAAATTAAAACGAATCTACTCTTCTATACTGCAACACTTCAATCCACTTTTAGAACATCTCTAAAATAGATATTGTATACAAAAAAAAAAAAAAATTGTTTCCTTTGTACGAAAGAATGAATTAAAAAAACAGTGTAATGTTATCCATTTTCCACAAATATCGTCTGTACCATTCACAAATAAATGACACCTGTTTATGAATTGTTTTGGCAGAGAGTAAACACTTGCCTTTCAAAAAGAAATTCGTTAACATTTGTATGAAGCAAGGATTAAATGAACTGAAGATGATGAAGCTAGTTTTGTAGATAAATGTTGATTTAACATTTATTTTTTCAAGTAGGGTTGTTAAATATATGACTGACCATCGAATGGTATGAGTTTTCTAAAAATAAATTGTAAAAGAGGAGAGAATTAAGTAGCTAAACATTCTTAGCCTCCTTTCCTTCAGCTTTCCCAAATTCTATTCCTAGTAACGCTTAAATTTTTTCCTTCTATAATGTATATTTCAAAATTTCATGATTAAAATTCATTCGCTGTAGCTTTTCAGGAAAAAAAAAATTTCTGCTCTGCAGAATTGTATTTTTCTTTCTTCTATATTTTGATTCGATTCACAAATAAATTACTTAAAATTCTTTATTTTGTGTCTGTAGAGGAATAAAAAAATTTCCAGATTTTTTTTTTTTAAATTTTAAATCACATACAAATGAAATGTACTAGAAAAAAAGAGGCAAAAAATTTAAAAATGTTTATAAATATTCATCAAAAAACAAATTAAAATTCGGTTATAAGTATTTGATTGATTGTTTATTTACGTTGTACTTAGAAGTAGTATGAAGGCTATTGGAGGTGGAACTCGTAATTTTGAACCTCGTTCGAGTGACGAGGATGAGATCTGTGCTTGCACATCCCTCTGCTAGCTTCCCTACCTCGCCAACGCGAGGGTTTGGATTCTTGACGGATATAAAGAGCATCAGGTTTGCAACACGACGGGTTTTTAGTGGCATTAAGATTTCGTAATTTTCACCTATCACCGATTCGATAGAAACAACGCCTGACGTGAGCTCGTGACCTAAACGGCTCGGAATAAGTATATAATGAAGACTATTTACGCTAAATTCGATGAAGATCTGATAAAAATGAGAGATTTAAAATTTTGAGTCTTATATCCCCTTAAATAAATTGAAGCCTAAATAAAATGATTCTTTACTGAAAACCCTGAATTCATCGGGGGGAAAAATTAGACGAAAAGTTAGGCAAGTTTTTCTCAGTCCATTGAATGCGTGAAAAAGTCGCATGTATTTCTTACACACACAAGAACACATACACACACATTGCGTGTATATTCCTTCCCTTTTTAAATCATTATCATCTATGTCAAATTAAATCTACCGCATTTAAACGTCTTTGAATCTTGCTAAGCCGCCATATCCTGCTTTCTTAGCAGCAGCAACAACAACAGCAGCAAAAAGACATTTACGTTAAAAGCATTGTGTAAAATGCTTCGTCTCACTTCAGTGAATGCGAAGGTCTCTTACCTCATCTTCATCGATTTTTCATTTATTTATTTGCTTTTAATTCTTCATTTTGCCGTAACAATGACCAGCTTAATCATCGGCATCTCGTAAATGGTTGCTATAAGTTATCATCTTGAAAGCAACGCCTTTTGAAAGAGTGTTGCCATTCCAGATCCGAAAGAATAAGGGTAATTTCAACAAGTGAATCATATCAGTAGCTGTTGGGACAGACGATTTCTAGAAATAATTTTATGGCTTGTTTCAAGTAACGAAGTGTGTTCTAATTTTTTCTTCTCAACCTTCTTCTTTTAGAATTTTACCCTATTTGATAGTTATCTGTACTCATTCTCCATTTAAATGTTTTTTTCTGCTTTTTTAGATGTTTTTTTTATAGTAGATGAACAACCTATTTTGCGCCAGATTCTTATCTTTAACTTTATCATAGAATTCGGAAGTTGGTGACATTCTTTTGCGGATATACTGATCCTGGTTTTGATTATCGAACTGTTTCATTTCTAGTTCAATGTGTTTTTAAATTGCAGTCTCCCTTTAAAAACAAAGCAGCAAAATTTGAAAGGGAGGAATGTGTTTTTTAAAATAAATAAATGTGCTTAACGAAAATTTTTCTTACAGATTAAATCAGAAGTAATAAGACTTGTAACAGTATTTAAATATATACTTTTGCTTGTATAAATTTTTTTTAAAAAAATTGAATTAACGAAATTTTTCAAATGCTTTTAAAACGAAACCAATATATTTTTAGAAAACTATATTGAATTCATTAAATCTAAATCATTCAAAATTTTAATAAACAGTTCTATTATGATAAAATTTTAAAACTTTTTCCAATCAAATCTACTTACAGAAGCAACATTGCAATAAGAAAATAGTTTATTTTTGAAAATTAAGGCATTCATTTAATAATAATGGCAGTAAGATTGATGATACCAAACTTTCTTCAAGCTTATGATCTTGTTGCCTGTTGAGATTGCGTGCAAAGTTTTAATTGATTATGTTGGTGGTAAGGAGATATTTAACGGCCTTATACACCATGTGTTTATTTAGCCACAATATTTTCTATAATTCTCTTTCAAGTTTTCATTTACAGACAACATATATTTACAATAAGCATTCGAAGCTATTTCCTCTGTGTTGCCAATTATTAGATACTAAACTTATACTTAAAAATGAAGAATTAATATTTAATTTGCTGGACTGAATCACGTGTAATAAATGCTACGTGATATTTCTAAGCCTCCACAAACTTTTACTTTTCGGTAAAAAATAAATTTTTTTCCTTAAATATTGAAATGTATCTGAGACATGCTCTGACGAGAATAAGGATTTATCTTTGTTAAATGATTCTATAATTTGTTTGAATTAACTTTTATTATCATTATTATTAAACCTTGATTTCTAAAAATAAAAATGCACAAGAAATCTTTTTCCAAACATTGTATAAAATTTAAACAAGTTTGCCTAAGTAAATAACTGTCAATTTTTTAAAAATTCTGGTTGATTATTGTTCATAAATGTTTTTTCGTACGATAGACCCTTTAACACCTAACGTTAAAATTTTATTTCATATTATAGATAATTCTTATTTATCGAATGCTTCAGCAGAAAAAAAGAGTCTATTATTATAAAAAAAAAAACGGTGCTCCTCTTATATTTTTAGAAGTATAATGAAGCCTCTTAACGTATATGCTCTAAAGATAGGTCAAAAAGTCGGAAGCAAAATTGACCAGATAACGCTGGTCACCATGGTGACACATAATAAAGGCCAACAAGTAAAGAAATTGAAGTATTCATTATTTAAGTATATAAGTCTACGTAAAGGGGTAAGAGGCAAAATATAGTAAGATATGTATTTCCATCTTAGCGCAATAAATTCACATACAGTAACTAATAATAACACATAGTGTATTTTAAGGTATCCGTACACCTTTAAAACGTTATTTTTGTCCAAATTTTTGATTTTCTAATTTTAATGTCAGTTTAAAATTTAAACTTTTGTATTTCTAATAGTGTTTGAATTTTTCTTATACCTTATTTAGAACAAGGATTTGAATTTTACTCCGTAGCTAATGTTTAATTGTATTTGAAAGTTCGTTTTTGATTTTTCTCAAAGTGAGTTTTCTCGACATATTTACATATGGCAACGTGGATATCAAAAAAAGTTATGAACCAAATTAATTTAAATTTTGCAAGTATCTTAGTTATATAGCTTTTAAGAACCTCTACTACTTTCACGGTTGTAAAATTTATATGTTTTGGGAAACAAAGGTGTAAATCATGTATTGTTATAACTTTTTTTTTTTTTTTTGATTTTTCATTGTTATTTGACTCGAAATGCAATGAAAATTGTAGTGATATGATTTTCAACATGAAAGTAGTACCAGCCCCAAAAAATATTATGACGAATAAGATAAGATTTACAGAATAATGATATCTTTGTTTACTTTTGAATTGTGAGCGTTATTCTGATAATCAATTTATGCACTATTTTCACCGTGTTTTCCACTCCAATTTTTTTTTTTTTTTTTTGAATTAAAAACAGATTATTAAATGTGTTTTTCATAATTTTAGGTTATATTTTAGCATTAAAAAAATATTTTGATAGCAAATAGCAATGTATTTCAAAAATTTTTCTCTGAAGGTGTACGGATACTTCAATGCATACATTTTTTTTATTTCATTCCGAAAATTGTGAATACTTCTCCTAAATATTAAATTGTGAGAATACGACGTTTTTAACTCTGTCTTAATGACAGAAATAGCAAATGATGTTTTATCGCAGCCATTTATTTACTAGAGCAAAAGACGCGAGATCAAAATATTCGATGCTGAAAACAAAAACAAGCTGATCTGTGCTCATGAACCCCTAAAAATCATTCATCGTACTTTTACACCAGGCGAAGACAGCTTTGAATAAAGTGGCGAACAATCTAAGGACATCGTTTGATTCAGAGAGAGCCCTCCCCTCTCTCTCTCTTCTCCCACTTCCTGTTCTGAATAATCCTCGCCGATCGATAAGGATTTGTTCGCTGACTCATGCCCCCTCCTCCGCAGCAATAGCGATTACAGGGTAGATTCGATGTTAACGATAGCCACGTAATGTGACCAAGGGATCATGAACTTAATTACTTCATTCGGAGGGTATTGGTTTCCCAGACGAGACTTTTATCGTCACGTGTGTACGAGCATTTTCAGGGTCTAGAAGTAAGAGAGCTGTTAGAATTTTCCGTTTCTGTAAGGGAAAGTGGACTGGATTTTCCACTTCTGAAAATCGGAATTTTGAGTTTATGACTTTGTTCATTAAAGGTTAAGATTGAATTTAATTAAGAGCTCAATATTCTAATAACTTCAGATATATTTTCTGCACGATAACAAATAATAACATAGTTAACAGATTTAAAATAATTGTAATCAAGTAGGAAGTAAAAACTATCTTAATAAATTGAAGTATTCGAAAAACGGGATCGTTGCAACAGGTAATTTAATATAGGGAAAAATTAAAGTAATATAATTCTTACACAGAAACATATATATTCGAAATTGAAATCATTAGATATAATAATAGAAGTAGAGAAATCGTTCCGGTAGGAAGGAGGGATCTTAATATACGAAAAAAAATGCATTAAAAATAACAATAAAAGCATCGAATTAGGATTAAAACAAAAACTATTTGCTGTCGATATTTAATTTTAGTTCATGGTCAAAGGGAATGAGAGCATGAAGTAATATGTCGCTCTCTTCAGAATTTCTGAAACATCATATCATCAGAAGAGTCATAGGGCGAGTAAATTAAACATGTGTCTCTATTATTACGCAATGAAAACATTATAAAGAGCGCTGGAGTAATCTGGACTCGAATTCGCGACCAACCAGGATGAATATTTTTACAGTGTTATTAATAGAGATGAAATTCGATGAAAATTCATTCCTGTCATGAATTTAAGTCATGACAGGAATTAATTTCTTGACAATGTTTGTCTAATTGCATTGTTTTTAATAATACTATAAAATATAATTTAGAGTTATTATTTTATAACGTTAACTTATTAAAAAAAAAGCTAAGTTTGTGTTACAGCTTTGATTTCATGATTTCTATAATAAGAAAACCTGTATTATATGATTTGGTTTTATTAACATCGCACTAGAAGCAACACGAGGGCTATTGGAAGAATACCCGAAGGGACCGAGCTCACCCAAAGGGTTTAGAGCTGCGAACTGCCTCCCCCGGGGGGAAATCACTCCCGCACTCAGCATTTATTGACAAAATAACATAAGATTTTACATAATTTCGAAATCAAGGTTAAATAAAGTGCACAAGGTATTTACGCAACAGAAAATGTACATGACAGAAACACTAGAAGAAGAAAGAAAACTAGAATTTTCTTGCAGAAACAAGATGCATAACAGGTTAAATGGCACAATACAAAAAAGTCCACAAACTCGTAAACAAAAATGAAATGTTAGGCAAAGGTATGAACACATATACAAGGTATACAATTATAGCTACACAATAAGAGAAGATTAAAATATTGAGAAATACAATAAGAATTTGAAGCAAAAAATTTGTTGGATAATTTTACGAGCCGTACGAATACAGGATTTAAAGGGGTCTCAGGACCCTTAGACCTGAAATTTTTTGATTTTTTTGAAAAAAATATATGTTAGAGCCTCATCTGTTCTGAACATTTTGGTACCAAAATTATAACGATACTTCGAAAACTTTCAGAGTTATGGAGAAAAAACTAAACCATCCTGGTGAAAAGTAAACAAAAACTTGCCACGCCCACTTTTGACAGCTGTCAGAATTTTCTAAGCATTATTCTCTCTTGCTGAATAATTTTAGTAGAAGAGACACATTTAATATCAAAATACCACTTATGATCCTGGGGCTCTTTAATGTATGTTATTTTATTTGAATTCTCTTTTTGTTATTTTTCAACTTTAACTTCATTTTTCCCAGAACAAAAATTTTTAACTTGCGTGTAGGATTTCTCAGAAACTATTTAAGATATCAGTGTGAACTTTTATATACATGTTCAAAAAAGGTTTTTTTATGACTTATAGATCAATTTTTATACAAATTATTAACAGAAAATCTTTTATATGAATTTTAATTGGATTTTTTCTTAAAATTTCATATTTTTTTAAATAATTTTATTAAAAAAAATTTTTCTCTAAATTTCTCAAAAAGTGTGTATAACTTTAAAATTGATTTTTTTTACAAGATAACATCCCTTTTGTAAATTTTAATCAATATTACACTTCAGAATCCTGCGCGCAGCAAAATATAGATTTTCTTAATTTTGAAAAAATGTGCAATTTATTTTTCATTATAACTTTTTAAATATTTTTTTAAATCTTATGAAAATATGAGAAAAATGTAAATAAATATGAATATTAATTTGTAAACGTTTCAATTGTCTGCTTTGTTTCATTGGTAAATTATATTGGTTTGAAAAATGATATTTTTTTCGATACACGGACAAGCGTTAAAAGTCCAGGAACCCCTTAAATTTAGAGTGCAAGTAGGGATTTTCACACACGGACCTCAGCCAAATAAGTTTCGCTTCAACAACAGGACATTTTAAATGAAAATCTCTGGTGAAAGGGCAAGAGAAAACGTAGTGGTCAGCATCTCCAGCAGAGCCACAGAGACATAAATTTGTATTTTTAAAATTAAAACGACTTCAATAAGAAATGAAGGGACCATGACCAGTTAAGCAGCGAGTTATAAAAGCAGAATTCGTATAAAAACTCAGATTTGGCTTAGGAATATAGGATTGAATCCGAATACCAGTTTTACAAGTTGACCACCAGACCTCCCAGGACTATTGGTGACGGACTTCGTAATTTTGAACCTCGGTCAAGTGACGAGGACAACATCTTAGTTGGCACCCCCTCCCCTAACTTCCACACCACACTAATGGGAGAACTTTAGACCCCGACAGATTTAACGTGCATCAGCCTCGGCTACACGGCATCAAGGTCTTCAGTGGCATCAAGGTTCGAACCCACGACTCAACGAAACCGCCAGCAGCGAGTCCAATGCCTTAACCACAAGGTTACCGCGGTCACCTGTATTATGAAATGCCTTCTGTGTGGAAAACTGTGAAACCTTGGAAATTATACGGCTTTTTTTTTACATACATTACATTTCTCCGAAATAAAAAAAGAATATGGTTATAACGATAAAAACAAAATAATAAAAGAAATATATTCTGTACATAAAACGAGGTTTTTTAAAAAAAATAAAAATGCACTAATTGGACTTCAAAATACCGCTAAAACTGTATTTCAAAAAATAAATTCTTCCAGTCTTCTCCTTGACTTTTTTTTTTTCAGTGTCAATCCCAAAGCATCTCAAGCAACTCTAAAGAGAAGTTGGTGAAATACAAAAAAATGGAAGAAAGAAAGGAAGACTCCATCCAGTTTCTTAAATGTTATGCAAAATACCCTCTTTATATTTGCACATTTCGATCGAGACACCGTGAACCTTTTACCGACGTTCCTCACTTCACCAAATCCAGCTCTTTTCGCGCGTCACGAAATCTAGCATCTCCCTTCGAAACCTGTCATCCCCCTAAACACGTGCATGCACCAGTTAACCGCCTTCCGCGACCCTTCTGCGTAAAATGAAGGTGAGGATTCAATTTTCTCTTTACCAATTACATTTCATCGACCGCTTTTTTTTTTTTTTTTTGACTTTTTTAATCTTGTTTTATTTTCACACCGCCATTTCCGCCGCTTCCGAAATGTGCCGCATTCCGCGGAGAAAATTCTGTATCCTCCGACGGCGGAAGATTCTGTTGGTGTAGGAACAGGATGAGAGGGAGAAAAGGTCAGGAATTTTACGTGGAAAAAAGTTGTCGAGAGAACACGCCTTCGCTGTTTGCGTGCTAAGACGTGGGTTTTCGTGGAAGTGAGTCTGATTTCCATTTTGGTAGACTGGGTTTCTTTTTTCTTTTCGAATGAAGATACTTTTCCCACTGAAGATACAATTAAAATTCTGACGCCATATTTATTATTAACAGTAAAAACCTGTTTTTTTTTAAAGTGTATGGTATTCAGCGAAGAAATTCCTTCTCAACGAATGGTTGAAAATTTACTGTCAAATCTATTTGTTGTTAAATCAAAAACGATTACAAAATTGAAACGGAAATAAATGGAATTTTCCCCCTCAAAATTTGAATGTAATCAGACACCTGAGAGTAACGTTTCGAGGAATCTACTAACTTCCCTTCCCTGCTTTCTTTTTGGATACTTTACTGTTCTAAATAAATCTCTCTCCCCTTTAAATTACAAAAGAAAAAAAAACACATCTACAATAGTTCCAGAGAGCCAGAATATTGGTCAGATAAAGAAATATAATGAATTAAACAAATTTACCACATTTTGATATGTATTAGGAGCCCCTTCTTATCAAAAGAGTTCAAAAATGAAGAGATGAGGGGGGGGGTCTTAAACAATATAGATATTAACAAGTTATATTATATTCCTCGAAATTCAATTGTTAATAATTTGCAATACTTAAAGGCGGCCCTCTTTACCGATGACTGGAATTAAGATGTCTCAGTAACTAACCTAAGGAGAATCCATTTTTGCCTAGTTGTTAAGAGCACTGCAAAAGAAGACACGATGAGTTTTCTCCGAACCGATAGGTCGAGGGTTCGAATCAACTCTGTCACTCAAAGTCAGCCGTCTTCCCTGCTTCGTAACAAAAAAACGTCAGCCGCTGAAACCTCAAGCATCAGGCTGATACCCAAAGGCCATGTATCAGCTAAGAGCATTAAGGAATTTAATGGTATCTATATGTGAGAGATGATAAATTAATTTTGTCCTTTCTTTCTAATTATCTGTCAGAGGGGATGGGGGGGTGCCAGCTCGGTGTCGTCCTCATCACTTGACTTAAGTTCAAAATTATGAGGTCCGTCGCCGATATAACCCTCGTGTTGCTTCTAGCGCGAAGTTAATAAAACCAAACTTTCTAATTATCCTTTATGTCAAGCCTTTTCTTCCACTTTTAACTATACTAAATTCCTTTTTGGAATTTTGTTTAAGAGAGGTATCGCGAGCCTCATTTTTAAAACCGCTAAATTAACAAAGTTTTTTTGGGTAGCTTTTTTTTTTCCTTCCTAGCATATATAACCTTTCACTCGATCGAACACCTTCTTTCTCTTCTGAAACTTGTTGTGTAAGCCCCGCAACTTCGTCATGGCTTGGTAAATATTAATTCATAAAATGCTCCAGAATTATTCAATAAAATCAAAGATTGATTATTAATAACTCGACTGCCTTATTATGAATACAAAAATCAATAACAATATCGCCAAGATGTAACATGTACATTTGATGAAAATTTTTTCCGAACTTTTGGTCTAAGACAATTAAGGAGTTTCTTATGCATGTTAAAATATGGTGCATGCCTTTCAGAAAATATCACTTTATGAGAAAAGCAAATTAATCGTTGATTCACCTTTGTCTTTAAGTTTTATTATTCTTCCTTTATTTGACTGTTATAAAAGCATTAAATTTTTTCATTATTAATTTCCTTTTTATTTATTTAATTTTTAATCATCAATTAATCCTTTCACTAATTTTGCTAAGATTCTCAAGTCCTCAATCACAGTAAATGAATAAAAATAGCCTCCTCCTTTTTTGTACTAAAACAACGTCGTGATACAATGTATTTGCTATTTAACTGATTTGAGTTTTTAACAAAAACCGGAGTTTATATACAGAAAAACAGGTCGTGAGAAAGACAATTATTTTAGGAATAACTTTATTAAATGAATGACCAGTTCAATGGATCGAACCAATTCCAACCTATTTATGAAGTTATTTTCATGTCCTATAAAATAAAATAAAAAGCTATTAAAAAAATTTATTTAGTCCTTTTTTTTTTCCCCGAAAAAGCTTTCCTCTGTAATTATTCTACTTATATGATTCATATCTGGTTTTACCATTTTTACTTAAAAAAAAACCTTAACCTTTTTTTCCGCGTATTTTAAATGTCAGTGATTTATCGCAGGCACGAATTTGAATAAGTTCCTGATAAACTCTTCATGTCAAGCTTAATTTGCCTTTTTATTTTTATTTTTACCGTATTGTATTTAAGATTTGATAATTGAGATTACCTTAACATCAGGAACAGATTCTCCAATTTCATTGTTGAAATTACTCATCCTTGAATGGCAGTCAAGTCTTTCATTAGCTTCCTCTCTATTATTGCATTGATGCTTAGCAAAATGAGAAACTAATAAGAAAAAGGAAGTAATATAATAAAAAAGTCTCTCACCCTTACTCCGACCATTGCTTATACTATACAAGAAAGAGGAGAGTAAAAAGATTTGTATTCCCTACATCCAAATATGGCTTATGATTAATAAAGAATGCAGTTTTGAAGTGATTCGTAATGAACAGCCTTTGTACTCTTATTTTCTCGCCTAAATTTCTGTTTTTAATGATTCAGGATTAACTCAATTCCCATTATTAGACAACGGCCTGATGTCTGACGAACTGTGGATTATATCTGATTCCATCAATTTGTAATGTGAGCTGATTCACGATGAATTTTATTGGACAACACAATTTTTCTTATACGAAGGATAAAAGTTAGGGTATGAAGTGATTGTTTATTAACGTCGCACTGAGAAGCAACACGAGAACTATTGGGGATGGACCTCATAATTTTGAACCTCGATCAGGCGACGAGGACGATACCTGAGCTGGCACTTCTCTCTCCAAACTCTCACGCCACGCCAATGGGAGGACTTGATACTTCGACCAGATTTAACGTGCATCAACCTCGCCACACGGTGGGTCTTTCGTGACATCAGTACTCGAACCAACGACTCGACTTGTCCCCCCCCCCCTACTACACAGTGGGTGTTTAGTGGCATCAGGACTCGAACCCATGGCTCGACATCAACACAAGGAAGCAGAGATATACTCTTTACTTTTTTTTGTGTGTAACTTCGTTGATTATTCGAAATTAAACGTAAATAAAACTTAATAAAATGGCACGTACAAAATATCATTAAAAAACAATAAGGTAAAATTTTATCATGGCTTACTTTTCAAAAAAAAAAAAAGGAAAGGGAATTTATGTTGGTCTATTTCTCATTCGCATTCGCATTAGAAAGGATATGAGGAGTAAATTGATCTCTTAGTCCTCTCTGTCAGGCTTTCAACTCAAATAAGTACTATTGTTGGAGAAACAGAACTTAATTATACACACCAGAAATGCCTAAAGTTTCCAGAAAGGAGTAAAAGGAATATAAGTTACTTATAAATACACTTAAAGTTAAAATTTGTCTTTTTTAAGGTTGTACGAAAGATGTACTGATGAAATGGAAACATTGCTGCCTCCTTCACCTTCTAATAAGGAGGCAAGTCTTTTGTGGATAACTTTCGTGGAGGGCAGAAGTAAAGGTATATAAATTAAATTCTCATTCGCAAGCTAATTAGAAGATCTGTCAACTCTGGCTATCCCGTTCAACATATCAGAATATTTTCTTCCTACAAATGTCTTTAAACGTATTTTCAGATGCATGATATTCTACTCCAATTTTAATTTTTAATATGCTTTTGGACCATTTTAAATTATTAAGTTTTCCTTTCGTACACTATTGAGTATTTCCTGTGATTATAAATAATGCCTGTAATTCAGTAAAAATTTTAACTTTGAAAGAATCCTCAATTCATGAACATTAAGAACTTTAAACTTAATCTAATGTCTGTGATGTTAATATAATATTAAAATACATTTGTACCTTTCAGTATACGACACCCACTTGACCAGACATTTTGTCTCTTAAATAGAGGTATTCCTTAATAAAAGGTAAATACCTATATTATTCAAAAGGATAGGGACCGACAGAATTATTCCTTAAATGGAAATGTCTCTTATTAGATGTCCCTTACTAGACATTCTACCGTACATGTATTATCTACAACTTGGCTTAAAATGGACTAAGCTGATCAAATTATGGAAGTTAAATTTACCCGCAAATTAGTATTGCATGTACTGATCAAACTATCAGTTCAGTTTATAGAAGTAATCAGCTCAGCGGAGTTAATCTTCAGTTCAACAAAATGTGTAAATGTAGATGTTAGGAAATAAGGTCAATTTATTGAGATAGTCAACACTCTCTCTCTTTTTGTGGATTATACTGTAAAGTTAGCTCTATTTATATAATATTTCTTATGCGACATTTTAAATAACTTTATAATTTATTATTGACCATTTTATTTAACTACATATTTAACTAATTAATATCTTAAATTAAATTTATTTAATAAATGTATGGTACTATCCGTTAGTAAAAGCAGAACAATTGTAAAAGCAAAGGGGAAAAAAAAAGAAAGTTCCATTACGCCATTAATTCCATTAACGTTCCATTTTTTCTTTTTTGCAGGTTAACCGCACCGAAATCATAAAGCGACATGAATCAAAGAAGGCGTCGAAAAACAACAGCTAAATGACACAACAAAAGCAAACAAACTACAGAACTGCTCATTTCGGCTGAGTCATTCCTACATCTACCACAGCTGCACGGCACTTTCATCATTAAAGCATTTTGTTTCAATGCGCCATGCACGGTTTGAGAATGCAGTTGCATTTAAGCGATTACCTTTTTTTGTTGTTGTTGTTATTTCATTCCAAAATGCGCATTTACGGGCTTGTAAGATTACCGAAGACATTTGTCTGTCATTTTGAATTTCGAAGGAAGACAGCATGCTCAGAAAACCGTGAAGAAAATGATTAAGAATATTTTTGTTCTAAACATGTCACCTCACCCTTTATATGAGAGTCGATACCTAAGGATGCGAAAATTAGTATGGAATTACTTGTTTTCAATAATGGATGTGTACGTGTGTACATGTGTGTGTCAAACCTCACTAATGATAAGGGTTTTTTTTTTTTTGCCACACAATGTAATGACGCGTAAAGCAATTATAGTTTTCGTCTTTCGCATGAGATGACGATTTCGATTGCTGTAACATAATCGATTTTTGGACGTCGACAAATAAATCGATACAAAATAAATTATGTGTCTAGAAATAGCCTCCGTAATGAGTAGAATTCTAGTGAACTTAATGATTCTTAAAATCTGGCGTTTTTCGTAATTCATTGAATCGAAGAAGAAAATTTGGATAACATTAAAGCTGGGTGATGTTAAGATATGAATTCATTTGAAAAATACATTAATGTACATTTATTTTTAAAATTAAAAAAAAAAATAATAGTAATAATTGTATTCCCGATGTTCAAAGTCTTTCTCATTTCGATACTTAGATTTAACTGGAACGAATTTGTAGGGAAAAAATGCCGTGTATATCCTTCGATAGTGCTAATGATTGAATATTGTATCACAGTCTAGTTTTAAAATTAATAAATAAATCACAGCGTTCTAATAGGGAAAAATATTGCGTTTTCTATGCGAACGTGTTTAAGAATATTCTGTAAGTAAATATTCTATCGAAGCATTTACTATAAAATCAATTTCGGTTAATGCTCTAACAGAATGAAATTTCTTTCATTTTCCATCAGAATGAAAAAAGATTCAAGATAAGTTGTAACACCTAGGATTTATACTTCTGGCAAAAAAAAAAAAAAAAGAAAGTAACCTAAAAATATAAGAAAAAAAATTAATGTTAAGGTGACTAAATGACGATCCTACAAGGATTTTTTTTTTCTGTAATCATTAGAAATAATATTATCTAATCGATTTACTTTTATCCAATATTAACACGATTCCTTTTGCTTTTTATCGTAGCTTTATTCATTTTGTGGCTTAAATTCTCGATACACATTCCGGTAAAATATCACATTTTTGGATCACCAAACCGCAAGATCACTATTTTATTGTTACAATTTTTTTTTATGTGCATAATTTCAAAATGATGCTTCAAACTAGAGACGTTTTTCAGGCAATCTTTTTCCACCCACGTTCAGAACCTCAAAATACAACCTTCCAAAAATGGTTATATCACTCATAAAAAGTGTAAAGGACTTTATGAAAACGTTAATGGAATCTGGAAAATTAAAACCTGTACATTTAAGGGTACCAGAACTAGCGGAGGGAAATAAAATACCGAATTTAAGACTTTCTTTTTTATGACATTAATGTTCTGAAATAGAACTTAGAGTGTTTTTTTTTATGTGCTTCATATAAGGATACTTTAATCATTTTATTGAATTATATAAGTATTTTTTATTTAAACAGTTTTTCTTTTCTTTTGAATTGAATATGAATAGAATTTTTCAAGTAAATTTGTTTTTAGGTACCATTTTTAAAAATAAAATCCCATCAATACACAAAAAATATTTTACTCCTTTTAAATAATGCACATAAAACAGTGAACCAACTTTTTTTACTGATATTGCTGCATACTTTCTTTTTTAAAAAAATTATAGAACATTGTAATGTTCGAAATTTTAATTTTTTTTTCCTTCATATAAAAAAATTATTTCTTAAAATTTAGGTATTACTTAGAGAAAAATTATGTTTGGTTCATTACATGTATAACTACCTTTTATAGGAGCATAAAAAATTTGGGATGAAATTGCATAATAGTTTTCTTTAAAATAGTATCTTATTTCAAATATATCTCACAAATCATGTTCGCATTCAACAAAGAGAGGGGGAAGAAACCTTTTGAGAAAAAAAAGTTACTTTTTTCGTTCTATAAAATGATTAAAATATCTTTATTAGACACACACAAAAAAAAACTAAGCTTTACTTATAATTTGAAAAAATATATATCATAAAACATAACATAAAAGCATCATTTAAGAGTGTTAGATACAGTATTCCTCTCTCTATATATAAGGAAGGTTTTTGTGAAATTACATTTTCCCTCTTAATTTTAAATTTTTTTTTCATCGATTTAAATTGTTCGTTTGTATGGGTTTTCCAGTCTTTAAAATATATTTTAAAAATTCCGAAATAAAACGAAATTCTGCAGAAACCTTCATTGTTTTTTAACCTTTTCGGATGTACTTTAAGACATTAAAATTGCAAAATAGTTTACTCATAGATTTAAGGAGGAAAGAAGAAATTCTATAGGACTCGTATTGTCTACACGAAATCACAAAACGGCTGGAAGATGGGAGCTTTAAGCACTCGTGCACCATGCCAATTCATATAGAAATTTCATTTTATCCAAACGCTGATATATATATATATATATATATATATAGGGAGAGAGAGAGAGAGAGAGAAAGAGAGAGAAAGAGAGAGAAATTTTTCTTCATTACATTAATAACAAAAGAGCAATATGAGTTTGAGTTATATTTTTTAATATTATTAACTTATTTTAATACGATCAAACTTTATAAAACTCTGTCGAGCTTTGAAAAAATTCAACTTTTTCTGACCTATTTAGTTTTAACATAAATGAAGTAAGATTAAAAAAAGAAGGCACACAACAACTCTGCGCATCATACACAGAAATACCTTTCAAACAACATTAAATAAATAAAAAAAATTAATTGTTGTTGTAAGAATTAAATTTGTTTAATTAATTAGCATAATGCTTAAAGGTCTTACAATAAAAGAATCATATGTAGGTCTGTTAGTAGAATCTCTGTGGACTTCGATTAATTAATTCGTATTATTAAATAATCGATCAATTCATATCCAAGGTCAGACAGATACTTACAAGAAATCGCAGTAAAAATTTAATTGATATTTTATTTATCAAATATATTTACAACCTTCCACTTGAGAGAAACAATAAAAGCAGCAAAATTTAACTTCGACTCGAGTACTAGTAAACGAATTGCAATATGTATACCTCCTACACCCATCTTCAAATCTATTAAACTCTTCCCTTTCCCCTTCCGATTGTTTAGCGAACAAGCTTATAAAGGAAAACTAGAAGATGCAATTCATTTCGGTTTTTTAATAATTTCCATAATTTTTGAAGACTGAACGCGTGCTTACTTTTTAAAAGATATGGTATCGATGGAATTGAATGCAATCATACACAGCCACGTAATAAAAACAAAACAAACCTCACAAAACCTTAACCTATGTTTTTCTAGGAAAGCGGAGCCGTTATCTGGCAGCCACAATATTGCGATCAATGATATTACTTCAATTTTGCCAGATGGTGGTATTCTAAAGAGTGTTGAATACGAGGAAACCTTATCGTTGGTTTCCAAAAAGAACGTTTTGGTGATGTCCTTCACTTTTATATTACGACCTCTAGATAACGACACCTGTTAAAAATGGTGTCGTTACCTGTGCCACTTTAAAAAAATAATGTCTAAGTATATATATCGTAATGAATTACAAACTATGTAGATGGATACATTAGTTAATTAACAGTCACAGAATACAATATCATGAAATATTAATAATTAAGATTTTCCTGACAAAAAGATCAAGAACTTTACGGAAATGCTGTCTAAGGGTCGATAATTAAATATATATATTCATTTCCAAAATCTTCCGAAAATGGTACGGGTTCATACGTCATCGCTGACATTCTTAACAACGATTCACAAAGTTAAAAATAAATGTCTATTAACTTTTAGAAGATGTAAGTCAAGGTTATCTTAAAGTCATGCTTCAGGAGCTGGTGATTGGAGTAACGTGACAAAAAAATTAATGTCACAATGAAGGCGAATACTTTAGTGTAAGTGGATTCAGTACACTTATCTGGGAAAGAGAAACACGCTTATTTTAATGGTTACAAGAGTTCTAAAAATTACACTACTTGTACTAGAATTCATGCCAGCTTTTATTTTTGTTTTTCAGACAAGAATGTTTCTCTGAATTTTACATCATTACTAAATATACAACATGATAACTAAATTGGGAAAGAAGTTCAATATTTATGCATAACAACTATTGTAATGATAATAAATACTTCTGAATTACATTATTTAATTAATTAATTTTGCTCTATTAATCTATGTACTCAAATTAAAATAATACATTAATTCATCACATAAGCATAGGTTATCATCATTTTTGCCAGATGCTATCAGAAAGGGACATAATTTTCAAAAATATATGGCAACAATGATAAGCATTTGTAAGTTCTTATTAAATTAAAGTGAAACTAACAGAAAAAAACGTTTGAAAAAACTTGTTTCTTGTTTAATGAATCAAATGAAATTGAATTAAATTTTCGAAATATAGTTAAAAATTCAAGAAATGTATGACTATAAATGGATCATATAATCCAGAATTTCAAGGTTACGATGAGACTTACATTTTTGGGTTGAGATCTACTGTAGAAATTATTTCTTTGAAAAAAAAAATTTTTTGGTATGCTTTGGGACAAACGATTTTGATATTGCAGTGAATTGTCATTACTTCGTATATCTCTTTAAAAAAAATTCTTCAATATTCATCGCTTTCCATGCAAATTCTCTGTAATACATTAATTCTGAAGAACTGATTAATTTGTTCTATTTAACAATGGCATATCCGGGGGGGAGGTGCAAAGGGACAAATGAACCCCCTTTCAAGAAACTAAAGATATTTAATCATTGAATGCTAAATAGTAGATTAATTTGTTCTCCAACTCAAAAACGTTTTTTCACCAATGAACACTCAATTAAAAAGTCTTAATTATTTAAAATTTCTTAAAACCTGTCTTTATAAAAATTCTTAACCATGCAATTAAATATATTTTTATAAGATAAAATTTTTTTAACTTTTAATTTTGAATAATTAGTTATCAAGCATTGCTCGTTAACTCTTATTTTTCTTAAATATTAATTTATATTTAATAATTTCTTTAACTCCTGGGCAAGCGTAATACCAAAGTTCTGGCTCATCTCTTAAAATATAATTAAAACTATGGATTAAAGCCCGAGAGGGTTATGCACCCCAAAACACGAATTCCGCATTCATGCATCTCCCCAAGATTTTTTCTCCAAATTGAAATATTTCTACATAATTCTTTAGTATCATATTATAGATATTCTAAATTTTATACATAAGAATTTTTTTCATCATGAAGAGGAAAAAGGATTTCAACTAAATCAATTCCTGAGAAAAGAATAAAAATATTTTCTTTCCCCGAACGAGTGCCTCTGGGTCAGTTTGTAGTCTAAGAGAAGGTTAGGGGTTCCCTATAAAAAATGCACCCCCTCCCTAAAAAAATGTAAATTTTATTCTCATGGTATCTGAATTATTTTTCATAAATGATCTTTACTTTTTGAATTTTTGTAATTTGATAAAATTATATAAATACTTTAATAGTTTTAAATAGGAGAAATAAGACTGAAAAAACGTATTATTTACTTTTTACCAAATGGTAATTCTAAACTACAAAATTGCTTCTTTCATGGAAATGACGATATGCACCCCCCGAAATTAATTTCTGCTGCTATGTAAGGTTTATTTGTCAAAGTTGTTGAATAGACTTCATATCAAATTTAAATAAATTTAAATTTAATTTCTGGGAATTATATTTTTAATTACAGAGAACTAAAAACGAGATTAAAGATTATTAAAAATACATTCAACTTCTGCACACGCCACGGCGTTCAAATCAATTGCATCCATATGAGGAAGTAAAGGGCATTAAGTCCATTTTCAAAATTAACAATCATACAGTCTTGAAAAGTAACAAAGTTTTTAAAAAAAAGGTATTATAATTTAAACGTCAGTAATCCAAAGAATAAATGTGCAAGGGCTTAAGAAAAAAAAAAGCCTTACAAAGCAAGCTAATAATAATGATATATATATACACACAAAATTTCTCTCCGTAAAATATCAAAAATGGATGCAATGTTCTTTTCCTCCGTCATATAAAAATATTTCGACAATTTTTTTTAAAAAAAAATAAAATGTAACATCTATGCTTCTTTTAGAGACGCACTAAATAATAGTTAATATATAAATAACAACATTAATATTTAAATAATAACAATGAGTAAATACATTTAATATGAAAGAAATTTCAAGTAACACCTTAATTCCTAAAATGACGTTAACGTCAAGAATATTGTTTCCCCAGAACTCGAAATTAAACTGCAATTTGATATTCTCGAAAACAGACCTCAACTAATACTACCATATTAACTGCCCATATTTATAAGAGGAAAAAATGCAAGATTTAATTAGTCGTTGCTGAGAGGAAAAAAGATGAGGAAATGACATTTCTTAAGTGTCCCTAGTTTAGAGGATGGAAGTGTTTGCACTCCCTGAACATCCTACCTAACTACACTACCGTCAGGATCACGACCAGCAAATCAACGTAACACTTTAGACACGACAATAATTGTTTTAATATAATTCAATCAATCAATTGAAGTAATTTCAAGATTAATCATTGTTCTGTCCTATTCCTAAACGCAAATATACATTCTCATCTAAAGTAATTATTCTTATAAAAACCACCAGCAACAAAGCAGACGAATTCACATGAAATTTTTAAAAGAACATCCATCACACACGCGAACAAGGTGCCACGTAACATATTCAGTTATGCATTTCGCAGAAATGCATAAACATATCCTAACGGTAGACACCCTTTCAAAGCAGCCCAATTTTCACAGAAAACACTGTCAATAAATTAAAACCCACTTCCGATGCGTATAAATAGTGAAGTGCCCGTTTTTTTTTTGTTCCATCCACGCCACACACTCACAAATGGACACGTCAAAGCTTATAAATAAGCAAAACCCCACGCTCCAGTCTTGCGTTCCTGTTTCCATAATAGGGTGTAAGAATCGCGTAAAGCAGAATGCACGTGGTTACGCTTTAATTCAAGAAAGAGGCACTTAGTGTTGTGCTCTTGCGATGGGTGTGGTTTTTGTTTGTTTGTTTAATTATTAGGAAAAAGAACACTTACATTTTCGGAAAATATTTCAAAGAATTTAGTGTGATGAAAGTAATATTGATAAATTCAAATAATGATTTTTTTTTTTGAAAAAAATAACGTCGTTTTAATATTTTAATTTCAAAAAAATATTTTATGTGCAGGAACTTCTCGACTTATGACCGAGTTCCATTCTAACAGGTCGTAAGTCGAAACGGTCGATTTTTATTTTTCAGCATTGTACTTATTCAAACCGGTAATAGAAATTGTACATAAAACACGAAAATTCAATTTATATACATATAATTATGTATTATTATTAAGTACGTATAATTATTAAGTACTTATAATTAAGTATTATTATGTATTTATTTATAATCGTAAATGCGAATGTTCGCAAAACGAGGTGAGTGATTGTTCATTAACTTCGCACTGAGAAGCAACACGAGGGCGATTGATGGCGACTTTGAAATTTTGAGCTTGGATCAAATGACGAGGACCATACCTTAGTTGGCACCTCCCTTTCCAAACTTCCACACCATACCAACGAGAGGACTTAAGACCTCGACAGATTTAACGTACCTCAGGCACGCTACATGGCTGGTTTTTAATGGCATCAGGGTTCGAACCCACGATTCGACGAAAACAACGCCACCCGTAAGTTCGCGACCTTGAGCACAAGTCAACAGCGGGCATCGTTAATGGAGATAATGTAAATCCAATCCTTTCTTGATCATTTCTCTGAATGATTGTTTTTTTTAAAAAAATTAGAGTGTGTTAATTGAAGAAATTTAAAAACCTGTCCAAAAAGAAATAGGCACAAGAGCTTAAATTCATTTATACTTACGATTAGAAATGTATAAAATTTTCAGACATGTTTGAGCGAAAAAGGATTTGTCATTAAATTAATTTTTGCTAAAACTTTTGATAAATTGGAATGAATTTGAATAAAAAATAATTTTCTTAACAATCAATTGACATAATATCTCAATTTATATGTGAACAAAAATCCCTAAATGACCAATTTGGGGTCACATGAAACGAATTTTCAGAATAATTGTGAGGTCTTTATTTTAACCGCATGAGCTTCGCATTTGAAATAATTTTATCTTAATTTGGCTTTATTCCTGCCTGCGGGAAATCATTCAAATTTGGATATCGCCTCGAACTGCATAATATAAGTTTTAGTATGACATTAAATTTGTGAAACGGTAAAGCAGGATCTATATCTGGTTTTTTCATCTAAATTCGGAATTGTTTTTTAATTTGAAATTCCATCAATCTAGAAAATAGAAAGTATTTCAAATTACAACCATGATTTATGTTGAAGAAATGTAGGTGTTCATAGCCCAACAATGATCTATGTTTGGTTTTTTCGTCGAAGTTTAGAAATGTTTTTTATTTTATTTTTAAAACAAGAACCCCATCAGCTTTGATATATATTCCAAGCCATTTAGTAATAGTAATGATGACGTATATTGATGGAGTTTCAGAAAATAAAGAGAGGTTTCAGTGTCGAATAATATTTTTTCTTTCATATTTTTAAACAGAAGTATTTTATCTGTTGTTTCTCTTTAACTACATTCTGTTGGAATGGACTTTTTCAATCCAATGTTATCATTTCCATTGAAATATTTAAAATCGAAAAGTGTTGACATTATTATTAAGCAATGTACATATATTAAAATGAAAACTTTACTTCAAATAAAAATTTTGTGCTGTTTTGAATATTTAAAGTTTGATTATATTTTTGGAGCATTTATTATTTTTCAAATGATATATATTTTAAGAAGTGCTACGTCCCTTTATAATACTTTCGAATTTCTTTATAGTATTTAGTGAAACAATAAGATGCGTTTTAATAAGGAATGAGCAATTCTAGAAAGAAAACATCCAGTGGAATTTTTCAGAAAGAAAATAAGAAAGAAGTATATATTTCAGAGCGAAACCTTTTATATTAATTAAATTTTAAATAAAATTGGTAAATATATTTTTTCACGAGAAATAAAACAAGAAATTTAAATATCTCGAAATGTAACACACACAGTTAGTTATGAAGAGATAAATAAATATTTCAAACTCACGCTCAGTAAATTATCTGTATTAAACTCTGATTAATATTTAAGCTGCTAATTCTTGATTTTTGAAGAGGGAGATGCCAGTTCAGATGTCGCTCTCGTCACTTCGCCAGGGCTCAAACTTACGAGGTCCGTCGTCAATAACCATCGTGTTGCTTTTCAGAGCGCCAAAAATAAATAATTGATCAATCTTTTGCAAATTCTTCATTACATAGTAAACAAATTTTAATCGTCTCCTATTACCCCAAAAATAAATATAAGTAAAAAACATTTAAATCAAGCTTTTATTTTAAGATGAACTAAAAAGTATAAAAATATTTTTTAAATGTAATATAATATGTAATTTATAAGAGAGATTGGGGGGGGGTAATTAAGATACCAAGGTAAAATTATCTATGTGAGTGTGAGTTAAATACCATAAAAACTTTCTATCCGTCAGATCAAAAGAAGCATTAATGCCTCAAGCTTTTATAAATTATACTTTTATATTAAAAAAAATTCTTAGGTCCGTCTTTAAATAAAAACTCGATTAAAAAGTGTTTTTTTTTACTTATATTCATTTAATTTTTCTCAGTCTGAAAATTTGAGACTAAAATGCAATAATATGAGCTATACGTGTAGGCAAAATTTCAACTCGGACGTTGTTAAAGTGCATGCCCCGAGCCCTCCAGTCTCACCTCTAAGTTCATCACTCTTAGCGTTTCTTAGGATCGTATTGTCATCGTAAACACGTATGCAAAGCATACAGAAACGATACGATGAAAACAACAACAGTCTGTTAGTCGCATAAACGTTTCGTATAGGTCGCACGAGCATTGAAGATTCTGTTCGTTGTAAGTACCCTCCTTTTCCATCGGAGATCATAGTCTTGAGCGCGTTCGACAAATTGCACGCTTTGAAGACGAACAAGAGACAACGAAGAATTTTAAGCGGATATTCTTAGACTGCTACGAGACGTAATCAGAATAAAATGAGCAGAAAAATGGCACAGAACGATTAGTTTTAGTTGCATAGCCAAGCTTTGGTACAACTAAAGAAAAAAAGAAAAAAAAAAAAAAAGAAAAAAGAAAAAGCTTGCTAGGCACAGTATTTATCACTCTGAAACATCTTCCCTATTCTCCTCACCTAGAACCCAATATTTTATTTGTTTCTTCGGTTGAAAACGTAATTGAAGAGACACCGTTTTTCTGATTCAGAAAAAGTGATGGAAAATGTGACGAAACACTTGAAGACACTTATCAAATATAGTTCCCACAACACTTATATGAAAGGTGAAACGAGTGTGTAAATGTAGGAGACAGTACTTTGAAGGAAAATAAAGTATAAATACTGTAGGTGTTTCCTATAAATTATCCTCAATCAATTTCGGGAACTTCTTGACTTTATTGTTGACACTTTTAATGCACCTAAGTAAAAAAAAAAAAAAAAATGCGCTTGATTTAATAGATATATCTTGAGGCTCCCGTCTACCACCCATTTTGATTTCGTGAACGTTATGTTAATCCTACGGGATTTCTAATAATGTCTTCAAATCTTCACAATTTTATCTATATAAATGAAAAAAGGTGTATAAAAATTAATGGAGGTTTCTACCACGCTCTCCCCCGATTTTTCAAAATATTTAAGAATATTTCTTTAAGACAACCACACCCAATCATTAAAATAGAGGTAAAAATATTTTTAAATATTGGAAGGGAAAATATAATTCCGCATTATTGTTTGCTATGTCAGATGCATCCCTTTACATTTGAAAACATAAAATAGTAAAGATTTGAGGACGGTAGTATAAATTCCATAGGATTAACATTATGTTCCCTAAATCAAAATGGCCGGCAGACAAAAGCCTTACATAAGAAAGATGCAAAAATAAACCTTATTTTGTTTAGCCAACATTTCACAAAAATCTTAATCCAATCTATCCCAAATTAAATGAAGTACATCACAACCTAATTAAATATGAAATTGCGTATGGAATTTACAGAAATTACAAATTGATGCCAGTTTTGGCTTCAACGGAAAAATAATTATTACATGTGTCACATGATCGTCAAAATCGAGTTTATTGAGTCTTTTTTTCGAAACAAGGCTTACGTCATAACACGTCATAAAAAGATGTTAAATTTTTTTGTTCGTTTTGGACTAATTTTCAGAAAAATGTAGAGCTTCTTGTTTAACATTGTTTTTCTTAACAATTCTCGATGGAATAATGGAAGATTTTACCAAATTATTTTAATTATTTTGATGCGTAATAAAATTTCGATGCTTATGAAATCTGTTTTCCTGCTTTGTGGTTTTGTGAATCTATTCATAACACATTTGCGAAAAGGCTTCATCACATTTCTCCGTTTGGATTAATTTTTACATCCATTTCGTAAAAGGATGAATTGAGAAAAATTAAAAGGATAATCATGTTTTGCTATGCTCTCCAGTTTTCAATTAACCATTGCGCAAACGCTGCATCATTACAACAGTTCTGACTCTTCATTTCATTATCCATTCGACAGAAATGACAAAAGCTTTCATTAATAGCAATGATTTGCATTTCTTGCTTAACCTTCACAGAATTTACTAGCAAGTTGTTTTTTCGAAATGTTATTACGACTTAAATTTGACATTTATGGAGAAAAAATATTGAAAGATTATTTTGATAAGCAAATTATTGTTTGAAGATTGAATGAAAATTTTCTTATATAAAGGCGATACTATTTAAGTATCGCCTTATATAAGAAATTTCATAACATTAAAAGTCATGTGTATATGCATTTTTATCTGTTGCGTATCGCTTAGAAGCAACAAATTTATACAGTAAGAAGTTTCCTAGTAACTTAGCTGTTGTTGTTCGCTTTTAATCGAATAACATTTTCAATAACAACCTTATGAAATATCCTATTGTAGTACTTGAAATTAATATGATGCAATGCGCAAAATATCTTTATCGTGTTTGAGATTTCTGACAGCCATAACAATCTATCCCAAATTAAATGAAGTACAGAACTCTTTTTAAGTAATCCAGAATAGATATCGAAGCAAAACACCACCGGATTAAGAAAAATTACTAAAAATAACGCATTTAAACAGAAAAATTATATATTACTTGTATAAAATTAAACACAGAACATACAAATAAAGTGCCAAAGCTACGAAATAACTAAAACTGCATAAAATTTATTATATTTCATTGATTGTATACATTTTCCCATTGAAATAGAAGGCATAAAATAATTTTCTTTGACTTCTCCGCCTGTGTAAAAACGCCACATTACTGACAGACCTGAAAGGCCAAATCATAAAGGGAGTATTGCATTAAGATTTTGATCCAAATAACACGCAACTTTATTTTCTTTACTTTATTGCGTTTTCTCGTAATGTTCCCGTATATTAACCATCAGCAAAAACGAATTCACATATCACAATAATAATTATGATGATTTAGGCTTTGGCAGGTGTTTTATTTTGATGTCTCATTATTTTTCAACTGAAACTCTTTGTCAAAGCACAAACAGAATTGTTTCTAACTTCTACATTCAGTTGCGAAGCATGCCACTGTGTGGAAGTTTAGAATATGAGGTATCAATTATGAGCGTCGTACTTGTCCTTTGATAATGATTCCAAATTATTTCATCGATTATAGTTTGTCTGCAGTTCCAAAGAGACATTAATTCAAATCAAATCCAGGTTATGGAAATGTATCTTTTTGTGTAATTCTCCGGCGTTTACAATTTTTGGGTATTTCTTTTATTTTAAGCAATTCTATGGTCATTTTTCAAATGTTGTTCATTATTTTTATACATTTTTTTTTAGAGTTTTCAGGATTTATTTATTGAATCATAAGTTTCATAGTTCTTCATGAAAATCGTCCGTATTCTAAATTCTTCGAAAAAATATTTATAGCAATTCAGTAATCTCTCCTGAATATGGCATTTGATGATTCGGCCCATTCTATAATCCTCCACCGATCAAAATGTTCGCTATCGCTTTTTTCCCCGTCAAGTAGCGAAACAACGCTACTTGCATTTTCGCCCAATTTTTATCGTAACTGCCAATTATCGTTTAAATACAGTGTTTCTTGTGTTCCAGTGGGTTACATACACGTTTTTACAATGTTTTAATTGTATATGTGCAGTTTTCTGCTCAGTTGAATGTTCTCGAAATCCAGCAAGTATTTTTCAAGTACTTATGAAATTAATAAGCCTACGCAAATTAACCCATCACAACTTGTTTAAACTATAATTGTGCTATGTTTGATTTTTCTTTTGAGCTGTTCTTTTTTATCAATACAAGAATATTCAATTAAATTAATGTTCAGTGTTTGAATTTAAATTTTATAGTTGCTAGAATGCCAAAATACATTTTTTGGATATTTATATAGGTTACTCAAGTTCAAACTGTGCGTAAACACATTAAATAAGTGTTTAAAAAAATAACTTTTTTTCTAGTGATTTATCTTTGGTATCCCTGTTAAAATTATATAGACGTTTGAGAATCCGGCAAAATGGCTAATCCAGCACAGTTCTCAACGTGCCAGATAAAAGAAAAATTACTGTAGTGGAAAAATAACTTAGTATTGAGCTACAGTAATATGAACTGTATAGGAACTTTTATTTTTGATTAATGAAATCATTTCCATACAAAGTTATTTTAAGTCATTTTGAAACAAGTCTGTTGCCCTCGTGAACTAGAATGCATATTTTTGCGGCCCGTGTTCGATGTTTATAAAACATATTGATAAAAATTTCGTTGCGCGCATTTTCACAACGAATCGTAACGTTCAAAATAACTGATTAAATAAGCTTCCTAGTCATTAGTGCATTCTTTATCATTGTTTTTAATAATAATTTTTTAATACTGTTCGTAAAATAAACCAATATGTTTCGAAATTTTATTTATTTTTCATGTGATCCACATAAAATCCTGTATATAAGATAAACTATATCTTTTTGGAGTATGGTATGCTAGTTTTCAAGTATTTTTTTTTCATTCCTTAAGGCCTTTTGTAGGTCAGTACTCATAAATTTTGAGATCAATCTACCCTCCTCTGATGTCTTTCCCCCAGAATTATTCAATCATCCACACAAATTCAGTCAAATTTTCAGAGTTACGCTTTTATGCATTGCGATATGTGTATAATTAATTTATCAATGCTTATTAAAATAATATCCTTTTAGAAACAGCAAATAGAACTAAAAAAAAAAAAAATTAGAGCAGTTGTAGCTTTTGAAATATTTTATGTAATTTAACTGGAATTCATTTAGTAAATATGCATTGCAATTATACATAAATTATATATTAATATTTATCAAATGTTAAGACACATATTTCCAGTATGTATACATTAAGTTTTTAATATAAATTGTAAACCTATTCAGTTGCAGTTAACACTAAATAAAATTTCTTCTCTTTTTATCATTTGTGTATGTCATTTATATTCTGAGTAAGACCGGTTTATATATTTTTCGGTACATAAGAGTGTTATTAAACAGAATTGTATTATGATTTAGTTAACTATCACGGGGAAAAGTAGCAATTGTTTTGTTTATGCCCGCGATAATAATGTAAATAATTTATTATTATTATTCCTGAAGTATTTTGACTTTTGATTTGTAAAGAATTAAATCTTTCATTTTTTTATTAAATAATTTCCTGCTAAAAGTTTCGAATTTTTTTAGTTAAATTTCGTAAACCTTTTACAAAAGATTTTATCTTTCCTAAAGTTACTCGTCGTAATAAAAACACGTTATATTGAATTTCTGATAGAACTTTGTAAATATAGCCATCGTAAACTTTATTCATAGAAATAATTCTTTCAGATAAGCGAGAAATTACTCTTGTTTCAGTTCCTTTTTAGTATGTAAAATAAAATAATGATAATATTTATAAGTTTTTTCTTAAAAAATGACAGATTATAAGTTATATATATATATATATATATATATATATAAAGAAAGAAATATCGAAAAGAGAGTCGAAACATTTCAGTAAAATGTATTCTCTGATATTAGAGAGAGAGATATTTACATCATTAACAAAGATCTGTGATATTATTTTTTATTTTCTTAATTTTATTTCTTATTTTTATTTTCTTTTTATTTCAACGAAAAAAAAGTTACCTATTTAATATAACCCTATTTATCAACACAGTTATATTTCTGTGCTATTTTAGACAGTTCTAGTTATATATATAAGCAGATTTTTATGTTCCGGGGTTATAAAAATGGAAGGAAATCGATTTCATTAAATATCTTTCCTCACTTTCCTTACAACTTAAATTGTATGCCTAATATAATTAATTACTGAGAGTAATTGGATTCATTTATTTTACAGTGATACATCAAAAAAGTAAGCTAAACCACTGAATCCAGATTCAGTCGCCAAAGCAGGCTTAGTGGCAGCTCTAGTACGCCAAATATATCGGTAACACGCAGGTGTCTATTAAAGTGAAGAAAACATTCTTTTATCTGCAAGACACGAATTCCGAGAGTAAATTTAGACTGACCCATCAAAAATAGGATGTTAAACAGGAAATGCAAGGATATCATTACGTTGCTTTTTGAATTTCCGACTCTTCTAACACATTTGAACACATTTTTTTGTTGTTCATCTTTTGTTATCAATGCTTTGAGCTGTATTTACTTTTTATGTCGCACAATGATTACTCGTATGTGTGGGTTAGGAAAATGGAAAGTGCGTAGAGAAGATGAGTTTGTGAGCGCTTGGTTTCATAAGTTGATTTATGTTGGGAAATCTATCTATGGAGTACACTTCTTTTTCAGCAGTATCAGTTCGAACCTACTGCTCAGCCGAGGAAGCTGAGAGCGTGACTCTCTTTTTAATGATTAATTTCGATTAAAATAGAAATAGTCAATAATCGGTTTCAATCGGAATCGGAGTGGGATAAATACATATGTAGAATATTCTTTTTGCAAACTTTTACATAAATCAGTGACGCCGCTCTTCGTCATTTAATTCTAAGGACATTTTCCCTTCTAATTAGATAGTCAATAATTGTTAAACTCCAATTGAAGATGCGAAAGAGTGAAACAAAATAATTAATCCGGAAAGAGCAGATTTGATCGATCTCCCTCAAATTCCACTTAACTCAACAATTCTAGATTATGATTTAAATATGAAGTCGCAGCATATCAAATCACTTGCTTTGATTGCAGCAATTCTCACTAATTAGTGTAGTTCCATTGCTACATAAGGATGTAACTGATGAACCTCCTGATTTTGAGCCATGGTCAAGGATGGCACTCGAATTGGAAACTCCTCTTCTAACTTCCAGAACACACTACATAAGCTCCACGTTGAAGCTCAGTTCAGTTTTTCGCACTGCATTCTTGTTATTTCGACGACGAAGTTTTAGAGGAATTAGAAACTTTCGGCTCGACTTAAAAACTGTCGGCTACGAGATCGTGACCGTGACAACTCGGACAATCGCCTTGTTCCATCAAAAGATCGAGTGCGAAATAATGGAGATAGATGCTCTTTCAACGAAATAGGGCCTCAGATCTCTCACATGGCAAGATGTGTAAGTTAAGAGAGTGAGGCATTCCTCGTCATTTGGAAAAATAGGTATTCCTTGTTATTTAGAAACCTCGATTATTCGTTTGTTAGTTTTTCTGGTCTTTAAGAAATATTTTAAAATATTTTTAAGAATCGGAGGAAAAAAGTGATTCCATTGAAAAGGTTCATTATTTTTGGCTCTTTCAGATACACTTTATTTCATTCAAATAGGTCAAATAATAAAGATGGGAAAATTAAAGTCGAAATTCCATAGGATTAACATTACGTCCTTGAAATCAAAATGGCGGGCCAAATAGCCTTAATGTAATGATTTTCCTTGGTAATAAACAATTACAAAATACATATCAGAACAATAAAAAAAATACAATTACAAAAAATATTTGAATTATTTAATTTTTTATTAAACGTTTCCGTTATAAGTAACTGAAATTTAAAATTATCCATACTCTTTGCAAAAATACCTCACATTAATTTTTTTTTATACTAATCCAGAACTATTTTTTTATAATAACGTCATTTTGATAGCTACTAAGAAAAGGATTCGGAAACTAACCTCACTGGAATACTTTGTCATGTAACCGATTGCAATTACTGATTTAACCAATAATTTTAACATAGTACATGCTTTATAGATGAATCAAAGACTGAAAGCTAGACGGAGAAGACGTCGCACATTTTACTATGGTAACACGTTAAAAATATTAAGCTTCTTTATAATGCAAAAAACTCCTGGAAAAGTTAAAATATACATATTATACTTGAAACAATAAACTGCAAAATAGATATAATTTACGCAACCGCTTTTCATCTCGAGTTGCTGTGGTAACTCAGTCGAAAAAATTGAAATTAAATTATTGTTAAATTAACGAGAATTTTTTTTTGTCGAATTAAAACATTCATAACATTATTTGTTCATAAAAACAGACTTGTTATTAACGACAACTATAACAGGACTGTGTTAAGGAAGTTGACCGTTGTACCATCTTCAGTTAAAAAGCTTCAACTGCAAAAAAGGTAAGATTTATTTCTATGCCCACTTTCTTTCACACCATTGAACTTTTTTTTTACTTCTACAGGAAATACCGGACATTTTACCGGCCGGATCTAAAAGCATCAATGAGAATACCTGGACGGTTGGAAACCCTATCCAGAACGGAAGGGTTACGCACGCATTTCTTAGTGGAACCTATAATTTGTAAGAATTTTAACTTTGACATATGGATCTATACCCCCTGCAGAACAATTTTCTGGATCCGCCTATGTTTCAAGGATACTTGGACGAGAAAACAGGTCTTGCATTGGCACGTGTGGAAGTACGTATATTTTATACTAACGGTCAATTTTACTCATCATGGCGGGAGAAAAACAGAAAGAGAATGGAATGAAAAATCGATAAAGAAGACGTCGGTAACAAGATGTTCCTTACTTATTTCTTAAATTTTTTTCTGTGAACCGTTTATCTTCAACAAAAGTAATAATTGAATTCGTTGACTTCAGTTTTTCACCAGATTTTGCGTATCATGTAAAAAACTATCTATTGAATAGCGAATGTATTAATATATGCTATTTCATCTAGCATTTGACCAAGAGAATCGATCGCACTTGACGATGGGAGGAACTCTTGAACCACTTCAAATATCTTTTTCAAATCTCGGGCTTTTTTGATAGTTACCGTGCCAATATAAGCATTTCTACAAACCCTATTCACATACCAGATAAAATACAGTGGTTATGCGATGGTGAAAAAAAAAAAATTTGATAAATCGAAAATTAAAGAAATTTTTGTTTGTTTGTTCATTTGCTTTTTACAAATTGCAAGGGATTTATACACGATCTATAACTTTAACTGTGTTTTTCCAACGCATTTAGTTTCAAATTTCGTCGACGGATTGCTTGTTAGCTTGTTCAACGGTTTTCGGAAGCCTCCTGTTTCTACACAACTCGACAGTTCTCCACACATAGCCAATTCGCCTCGTAATTTGCGCCATAAAACCCTACAGTCACTCACTCACTCGCCTCGGCCATGTTAACTTGAAGTCTTAGAGACCCAACATATTCAATCATGCTTTAGCTCCGATACACTACGTTCTTTCATCAACAAATTTATCTTCTTACTTTCTTTCTTTTTGTTTGAATGTTCCGGCAAAATCAGAATGACAAGGGCGAGAGACTGAGATCTGTTCGAGGAACTCTTGGACAAAGTTACTCTTTGGTTATCAACAAAATGCAACTGATTGTGAGCCCCTTCTTCATTGTTATAAATAATTAATTTGTCAAATCGTTTGATGCCAGAGAACAAAATTAGCAACTGATTAATAACGTAGAGGTACCTTCCTATAAGGACACTCAACGGACCAGGTGTCCCTTTACAAGAGGTAAATACATATACTATTCAATAAAATTGTTTCTTGTTCGGAGGTGTTCCTTATAAGAAATACTACTGTATAGTTATACATATACTTGACTAATTACGGAGAAGGATGAATATCTTTATAAATTTAATATATTTTAAAGTTCAATTAACTTATCAATTCGTTTAAATTAATGGTATAATTAGTAAAATAAATTTGAAATATCAATTCAGAGAAAGCTTAGGTGGAACATGATTTTTTCTTTTGTTTATTGTTCCAGCGAATAGATTTCTGGCATTTTCTTCTTCTGGAATGAGTAACTGACAGAAGAAATAAAAAAAATAGTTTTGAGTTGATTTAAATATCAAAAGATTGGTTTTTTTTTTATTCAGTAATATATGGTAAAAATAATTCAAGCTACTACCCTTTCAAGTTTATTCACAAATTTCGTTGGAAAAATGAATACATTATGCTTTCCGATTTAAAAGTTACCCCCTTCATCTCAATAGTACAGTATAAAAATTGGGTGTCCTTGAATGGCTTTGAATTGAAAAAAAATACTAGTGCACTTTTGTTTCAATTTTTTTTTTTAATGAAACTAGGAATTTTATAGATTTACTGCTTAAAAAACAGGAATTTTATGCATTTTCGTAGCTATATATTTTACCATTCTCTAGACAGTAATTTCACTCTTTAAAAAATAAATAGTAAATAAATATTAATATTGCTTTCTCAGAAAGTCATTCCAGCTCCCAGCTTCCTTTACTAAAAAAATGCATTGTGCTATTAAAAAGTTCCAGCCAGAGGAAAATTCCTGCTTAATTCTGTTATTATAATTTGAGTAACTCGCTTGTAGTAGTACAAAACAGCACAAATTTTAAGAACATAATCAAATAAAATGGTAATAGTTAAAAGATTTCGAAGTACTCATCCGCTAAGTTCTTCCGAAAAAGCGTGAATTATCCGTGTACCCAATCAACCGTTAACAACACAAATTGTTTAATTAGAGGCAAAAAAAGAATTAATTGCAAGATGCACTCGACTTTGGAGAGCTAATTGTAGTGTTTACTAAGACATTCCTTCAATTTCCCCCCTTTTCTTTTTCGGTGATGTTTGATTTAAGAACGAAAAACTTTTCCAATCTCCGCGAAACTGCATTAAATTGTATTTATCTAATTAAAACTCCAGACTTTCGCATTTATCATTTAAATAAGAACTATGCATGGTGGTATCGCCAAGTGTTCTGAGAATCCAGACATGCCACTCTCGAATTTCTATATCTATTTTTTTCCCCCTGCGTAATTCTGCAATAAAGGTGAAATAGTTTTATTCAATATAATTACTAACCGATCTTGGGTATTTTCTTGATTGAAATCGCGTAATGTAGAAATAATAGCAAAAATATTTTCAAAAACTCTCTCTCTCTCTCTCTCTCTCTCATTCTCTTAAAGTTTTTTTTTTTTTTTTTCATATTTTCGGCTTAGATTTAGTATACTCCTCAGAAAACCAGTTACATTTGGTTCTCATTCTCCAACTTAATGTAAGCTGCTTTTAGAAGGCAATCGAAGAATTTGACATGAAAAGCTTCATCGCCTCCCCCTCCCCTCCAATTAAATGGCATCCTCCTTGCGTGTACTACATCAGTTGCATATTTTTTCAAACAAAAATGATTCAAATTTCTTAGACAAGATTTTTGTCTTATTTTTGAAATGACCTTCAGTAATAATAATAATAATACAACTGTTTTATAAATTTTGTGTTTTAATTACTTATAATAATTATAAAGAAAAACGTTCATGAATTGTTTTGAATCGAAAAGTATCATGCTTGATTTGAATTGTTTTTCGTTTCTTCTCTTTTTTTTTTTAAACTGATTTAGCTCTTTTGTTTTAGGTCCTATAAAATTGGGGAAATTAATATGTGGTAACCAGATAACTATAAGCTTTCACAGTAGTCACTAATTTTATTTTTTCCTAAATAAATAGCGAAATTGCAGCCAATTTTTAAAAAAAGGGGTTCAAATGTCATAGATTGTCTCCATATAGACGATGTATTTTGACTCAATGTATTTGAAAAAAAAAAATATTACGAGATAATTTTATTGATGTGCATTAATTCCAAATTATAATACTCTGCGATTCTTATTTTAATCATAATTAATCTTTCAGAGCTTTAGCTTGCTGAAATATCACTGATTTGAATTTTATTAAAAGTTTATTTATATAAGTGCATTGTACTAACATTTCTTATGCAGTTAACGTTTTAGCAATAAGGATTTACGAACATAATACTCTTGAATATCATTAAAAAACCAAAACACAGGTTTTCTTTGATCTCTGAACAGTATCACACATGTTCCTTCCAAGCATATCCAGAATAAATCCGGGAAATTAGATCACCAGGTAAAATTCCATTGTCAATGTCACCCACATCCGATTAAGTTCCACAGAACAGAAAATGCTGAAATTTTTTTATTTCTTTCCGAATCCGAACACGTATTTGGATGAAAGCCCTCGCGTCATAAATTTCACAGTCTGTGACTGAAGATACAATGTGTTCGAAAAGCTCTGTAAAAGAAAAAAAAAAGGATGGCAAAATTCGAATCGGCCGGTGTCGGTGACATCTTATTGCTTGCACGATTTTTCGGAGGAAGTGGATGCGAGATTAAAATCGTCTGCTCTTTCCTGCCGAATCGTTTGTTCAACTTTTTGACCTTGACTGTGACTTGGAAGCGTAACCGGTGTAATCGTTCAGGCTGCACGATGCTGCTCTACTAATCCATAAAATCCCGAAATGCATTCATTTCATTTGAGCCCGCTGTAATTTCTCATGTCGCACGCTCTGATGACGAGTTGCGAGCATTGATGATATATCGTGATATTTCCTTTTTTTCTCCCCGAGAAATTCGAACCACGTTTGTTAGCGATACCTCAAACATGAAGTACTGAATTCTGATTCAGAAAAAGGATTATACTTCTACAAATCTATAAAAAATAATTAAACACAGTAACTAATAAAACCATCAAGAGAAATGTTGTACAGCGAATATCGATTCCAAATATCCACCATGTTGAGAAATGTTTGCTTTTGCCAAGTGGTATTAGAGGACGATGTAACAGTTCGAACAATATCAAGCAATATGTGTTTTCATGGTAGACAGAATAACTGTTCGCTGATTCTGTATCATGTATCTATAAACAGAAATTAAATTATATTAAAGTATATGTGCATAATCAGTTGTGATCACCAATAATTTATACTAATACAAGTTTCTGAATGTAACTGCAAGAATTTCCATTAAATTACAAGAAATGTAATTTCGAAATCCTTATCACTTAACGACGGAAATAAAAGACACCTGGGAGTTTGGAAAAGTGTCCTTTAGTACAATTTTGGACCGCAAAGATCTTGTCAAGCTCGTGATGGACCTCGTAATTTGAACCTCGATCAGACGGGCGACACCTGAGCTGGCAACTTCCTTTCTAAATCAACACCATGCCAATAAGACTTAGAACCTCAACCAGATTTAACGAGCATCAATCCCGTTACGACGAGTCTTTAGGGATTTCGAAGTCTATTTTCAAAACATTTATTATTTCGAATAATACTGTATAGGGTAGGAAAAATTCGTAAAAATCATGTTATACAACTCGAGAAAGAAAAATAAAAAGTAACACTCCGAGCGTCACCAATCCTTTGCAACACACATTATAGCTATTTGTAGCCCGGTTACGAGCATCATAGTCGCCAGTTTTGACTTAGTTCAGCAGATCATAGTCGAGCATCAACTCGGCAATCGAGGTTGATGTTCGGCTGTTTGTTTCCTCGAGTCGTGATGTACGAAAGACCTGCCATATAGTAGGGTGAAGCACGTTAAATCTGTTCAGGCTCAAGTCCATTGGCATGGTGTGGAAGTTTAAGAGGAGGTGCTAGTTCATGCAAGTCGTCCTCGTCATTTGACTGAAGTTCAAAATGAATAGGTCCGTCGCAATAACCTGTGTGATTTTATGCGACATTAAAACGATCAATCATTTAAAGACTTCAGCCCATTTATATATCTCCTTAAATTTATTCCATCCTTCCCATTATAGTTATCCAGCTTAATTTTTTAGTTTAATGAAGTACTATATAGATAAAAAAAAATCTCAGTGTAAAGTATTACAATTATTAATGTAATGTACAATTATTAAAGTGTATGACATTATAATTATTATTGCAATGTTTTGTAAACCTTTAAAAAATTAGAATTTCGGGGGAAAAAATGGTACCTATTTTAACAAATTTAACTGAAATTGGAACGCTTAAGAAAATGTAATAAATTTCAAACGTTATCATCCTCTAAATTTAATCAGGGCATTATAGCTCATAATCAGAATAATAATCATTGCCATGAATGTTGAGGAAATGCTTATGTTTGCTTCGTTAAATAATAGTTATATTTCATTACAATGAAAACAGGAATTAATAAACACAATTTCTATATTTTTCTGTTTATAAATTTTTCTGGCGTTCAGAACTTCCTAAGCTCTCGAAAGACATATTGTATTTACTATTTGCTGATACAGCTCATTGTTAGCATTTTGCCAGGGAATTTACCGTATATAATACTATTATCAATTTATTACTCCACTGATTTAATATTTAGAACTTTAATGTGAATTAATATTTTTGGTTGCACATTAATTCTGTTTTATCTAACTTATTTAAAAGTTACCGCTAATTAACAATATACCATTGAATACAACTTCCAAATAAATTCCAAACAATTTATCCTATAATTCTGAAATTGTTTATGTAATCAGAAAACATAGCAATCAGAAACAAAAAGTACTTCAGAATTTCTATAATCAAAATAGAAAAGAAGAAAAAAAAATTCTGCACCAGACTTATCGAATTTCGATCAACTAATTCGAAACGCTTTTTTTTTTAAATTGTACACCAGAAGCAAAATGTCAAACGATTTTACTTTACCCAGATTTCACCAAAGTAAATTTATATCTATTTTCATCTATCTGTTTATTACTTCAAGTCTAAAATATACCAGACCATTAAAATATCCACCGATGGCAAATTTAGGATCTAAAAAATTAGTATCATGATTTAATTTAGATATATTTCGAAACTTTTACATATATAGCTTCATGTGTGAAATTTAAAAATTCTCTTTTTAATCCATGACATTATGCCTTTTAATCACCAATAAAATCACAGTTCACTTCAAACCGTTCCGGGTTCAAAATATCCTCCAATCGATTCTCCTCAATCATACAGGATACCTGAATAACCTCCGAATAATCCTCTTTTACCGTTCCATCAGTCAATCTAACCCTTCTCTTCACAAGTGAAGGTCAAACACAATGGAAGATTAAAATACCTCATAAATATATCTTCAATGGTGTCGATATCTAATAGACCGAATGCCTATCCAGTAATTAAAGAACCGTGTCCCAACGGTTATCGATTAGTAGCTTCTACGTGCCGCAATAGTCAAATGCTCTGTGACAACCACATAATCAAATGTCTCCCAATTAAAGAATGCAAATCTCTCTGGCTGGAAGACAAAAGAAAAGTAATTACCGACGGTGAAAGAAAAAGGAAGCAACAATAGACCCACTGTATCAAAGACAAAGGATAAATAACGAGACGGTGTGTTTTCTTTGGCTCTATTTCAACTGTGATAGAATACTCAAAGGCACTGAACAACATCTACGACGAGAATGAAGAAGGAAAAAGAATGGAACATCTGTTACTCGTATCCAATGGTTCGAGGCGAGCAGATGTTCTCGCTTGTAAGATGGTTCAAAGAAAAAGCAAAAATAAGAAAATAATTTTTTTTTTAAAGCTATCTATTTTTTTTCTTGTAAGTGGTTCTGTTTTGTTTTGAATTAAATCTCGTGTACCATTCGAAATATGATCGAATAATTCTTTCTTTTCATGAAATTTTACTACTTCTTTCTTACGAACACATTGGATTTGACTCACGAAATTCATTTGCTCGTGACTAAGATAACATGAAAATGTCAGAAAAAGTAGATTGAGAGCCTCAGTTAAAAAAAAAAGTGGTAGGTTTCATGTACAATCAATTTTTTACAAACACACTTGCATTTGTTATACAATTTTTATTTGAGTGAATATTTTTTTTTTTATTTCAGAAAAACGAAGGGCAGCCATAAATGGCGTTCGCAATAAATGAATGCCACAATCGAATAAATGGCTTTATATAAGAGGAATCCGAGACATTCGAGTATGAGGGTGACTAAAATTACTTCAAAGAACTTTTTTAAAAAAGTTTCGTTCAATTTTATCGATTTTTACGCCAAAATGTACGTGCATTTGCATCCCACCCACAAAAAACATTACATTATTATAATAACAAATAATGGTTTTGTTATAATCAAAAAATTTGTTTTGACTAGCTGATAATAAATTTTTTTAAATATGATTGTTGTTCCTCTACAAATTATGTATGTGAAATATTTTCAAGATTTATATCCGTTTTGATGAATTTTTAAACTAATTTGGTTACAAGCGTAGAAAAATGCTCCCCCCCCTTTCAAATAACTTTTCAAAATCAAAACTCCTCCATCATACTGCGGACTTTATTTCACAGTTTCATTTTTAAAGGAGTATTTTAATTATTAAGAGAGGGAGATAAATGAGAATGTGCTTGCAATTCTTCTTCTTTTTTTACACTAATCTAAACTGTAGAGAAATGGAAAAAGAAGGCAAGAAAGAAGGATGGGAGAACCATTATATATTTTGTTTAACATTTATGAAATTAAATAATACTTCATAAAAACAATATTGACTTCTGCGGGACATATGTCACTATTCAGGCGATAACGAATTATTACAGTTTGTATTTCAATGATTTTTCCTGCCTAAAATTTCTAGTCACGTCAAAAAAATATTTCTCTCGTCAATGGTTATAAATTTACATCTATTATCCATATCGTATAACTGCCAATTTAAAATAAATATTTAACCATCTAATTGCGAAAGTATTGAAATTTTACATATTCTTTTTCAGAACAATGAAATTTCTTCGATTATACAGACAGTTCGTTTACTCTCTCGAGAATTATTTTAATGATGCCATCTAGAGGCTCTGAAAAGTGCCTGTTTAATTCGCCAAGAGAATCGTTATGAGGGTAATTTCGTTATGCTTCAGGGAAAGCTTCGTTATTTCTCAGTTGAAGGTCGTTTATGTGAACATACACCAGACATCTACAATCAAATATCTCATTAGCGTGAAAATCAGCAGACCTACCAAACTATTCTGAGCTACTCAATTGTTTTTTTTTTTTTTCCAGATTTTGAAAGTAATTTTTGACTCTCTTTGAAACACATCCTGACGCTTCATTTAGATCCTTTCAGGATTTAATGGTATGAAACTCTGTTGTTTATAATTTGATATTTCAAAAGCTCATTATTTCGTTCTCGTGAATTTCATCGGCGTGTTTAATGTATGAAAAATTTCTCTTTTTCTTACGACTCGAGGAATATCTAATCAATGCAAATAGCTAACCTGAAAGTTAAAAAAAAATCATAATGACTGATTTTATTTTCAGTACAACTAGAGTTGAAATTATTTCAAGTAAAAATTCATATCAAAACGTTTGTGTCGGTCACAGCAACTAAGCATCTCCCTTATGAGTAGGATAAGATTTTATTTAATTTTCGAGATGTTTTGGGAATCAATATACTTAAAAAATAAAATATATTATGTTAATTATATATCAAAAATTTCCCCCTACTTATTTATAATTTTTTTTTAAAAAAATAGAGCTCTTTTTATGTTTATCTTTTGGCACGCGCGTGTGTGTACGAAATGTCTTAAGACGCTCAGCAATGTTACGTTTCTTGTATTATCATTCAACTTTTATATTATTTTCTCTTTTTAAGTGTTCAGACATAAATATTAAATCGACCAAAAAACTTCGATCCCCGTTTCAATAAAATTCTAACTTACTAATTCTGAAAATTGCGAAGAAGAACGATATCTCATCCAATTCTTCATCGATATTAATGGCAAATCTAATTCGATTTTCGAATCAAACTACGTGGAACGTTATCCATATGATTTAAGTCAAAGAGAAAAACGCCGTGAGGTAAAGAGAGACGCCAATATTTCTTCCAAAAGAATTTTTGATATAACTTGATTATAAAGCTATGGACTAGGGGTTCGAGATGTCTGAGAACCTAAGAATTTAACAAAGATTGATATGGCCGATAAAACCTTTAACCAAAAAAAAAAAAAAAATGGCAGAAATGAAATCTGAAGTGGGATTGATTGCTTCATCTGTCGCTTGCGTTGAAAACAAATGATAAATTTCGACGCCACACTTTCACATAATTTATTCGGATATCACCTTTTAATTGTTTCAATTCCATACTGCACTCAAAATGCTAATATTATTAAATTATTTATATTTTATCAGAATCTCGAAGGTCAGTGAAAATTTCTTTTGCTCATGTTCTTTGGATTACAAAAGAACTTAACAGCTTTAAAACTTGATTAATAAACCAGATAAAAGTACTATCTGCGTCTCATCTTTCTATCTCCGTCATTTTAATTTAAAACACACACACACACACACACACACACATATATCGCATTTCCGGATTTCTTTTTTGTACGTTAAGTTTGAAAAGAGATCTTCAAGTTTCCATACCATATAATAGTTGTTTCATCCACGCATTTTGAAAAAATATTTTCTGTATTAAAATCTTCTGACAGCTATTAATATATGAAAGAAGAGTGTATGGGGTGGGGATCTTATAAATACAACAAAACCTCCGATACACCCCTTTTCACCAGAGACAAATGGCATATGGTGCTATGTTGTTTAAATGGAAAATGCAATAAAACAACATACACTTTTATTGTTTACAAAGCAGACGTCTTTATCTTCTGTAATTATGTGCTCGATATGTTCAATTTGAAGATGGTTTTCTGTAATTATGTTTTGTTTTATTCTATTTTTTCTTTCATTCTCCGATTAGCCCAAATTTTCGGTATCCTAGGTAGGCTCTGGTCCCAATTTCCGACTTGTGAGGTTTTACTCACATACTTGTGAGCAAAATAAAGAGAATTTGCACTTCCTGCCAAATTTTTGTAAAATTAATGGACGAATTTAGTGTAAATAAACATTTATAACAGATAATGCTTCCGACAGTCTGAAAAAGGAAGTAATCTCGAGGATACATTCCTTTTTTTTTTCAATCTTTTGATGAATTTAATTCCATGCCACCGAAAGCATTCTTTATAACTCCGAGAAGAAAATAGGAAACACAGTACGCTTTACCCGTTTGAAAGAAGGGGAATTAAATGCAGTGAAATAAAACTCTTAAAAGATGGCGATTTAGAATTAAGTAAGTATTTAAATACTTCAGCTGTGTACAAAGCATACAGTGAGGACAGGAGCGTGAAGTGACCGTCCGATCCTAAATCTGCTTAGAGAATGACTTGAGTTCTTGACGAATCCTCTGTTAACTCCTTGTCGGCGAATTTCTCTCATGTCATTAAATCCATACAAAAAAAATTTAAGATTCTAAAATTATTGATAGATTGGAGCTCTGGCTGTTGAAATATAAAGATCATTCGACTATTTATAACCTCAAAATTGGTAATATTTATTTGAAGAGGACCGCCCCCCCCCCCAAAAAAAAAATGCTATCAATGTCGATAAATCGGAACGTACAAATAATGTCGACTTAGAAAAGAAAATTCAGGAATGTTACAACTCTCCGAAAATCATGGAGGCGTGCTGACGGGAACCTTACTCTTGTAGTGACGCTCCCAAACTTTAAATTCGTTGATTGAGATATAATATACTCCCCCCCTTCCTCCACACACACTTGAAAGAAAGGCTGGCCAAACTTTTCGAAATCAAGGTCACAGTGACAAAAAAAAAAGGAAATTTTTCATAAAAATAATTCCATTATTGAGGAAAAAAATAAAAGGAATCATGTTATAGGCTCAGTTGTCGGTGAAGAGTTGGCCGTCCCTGTTTCAAAGTGTTACATTTACAAAAGAACAAATTATTGATATTAATTAGTGCAAACACATTTGTTTAACAATCACTTAAAATTACAACAGTTTAAAAAAAAATCTCAAATTTAGTGTATTTGTATTACAGGAACTTGAAGATCTTTGTAGATTTCAGCAATATTGGGTCGAATAAAAGTAAATGATAAAGCACCTCCCACTTAATATTTGAAATTATCCAGATTGTCAAAGATTTTCTTTTTTTAGGTTTTAACATTAACCAACATTAAAAATCCTGCCTTCAATGTTATGGCATGCAAAATAATAATATTGTTTCTCTCTATAATTTTTACTTAAACCAGTGTACTCATCTTTAACAGAAATTTAAAATTTTTCAGGATTATTCACACTTTTCAGACTGTCTTTCGGATTTTTACAGATTGCAATCCTACATAAAATTTATCTTACATTGTGCTGACTTTTCTTTTGCAACATTTTTTAACAGCGCATTTGATTTTCTCGTGGAATACGTGTAACGGTTTCACGTAGCACCAAAATTCCGCGCACCACAGATTGAGAACCACTGCTCCAGTGTGTTGTCTGACCATGGATCTGAACTTTTGATGACGAGCCACGGTCAGCCGACGACGATCCTTAATGATAAGTGACAGCGGTAGCGTAGTGGTCATAGTCGAGGATTCTGCCAATGTGTTTTTGTCGAGTCGTAGATTCGAGTTCTGATGCCACTAAAGACCCTCCGTGTAGTGGGGGCGATCTACTTTAAATCTGAATCTGATCGAAGACCGAAGTCCTCCCGTTGTGTTCGTGTGGAAGTTTGGACAGGGTTCGACAGGTTAGCTCGGGTGTTCGTCCTCGTCACTTGACCGAGGTTCGAAATTACGAGACTCGTCACCAATAGTTCTCGTGTTGTTTCTGAGTGGGACATTAATAAACAATTCCTATGACTTGATGAATAGAATCATAATAATTTAGAAGACACACACCACACTAGTCAAATGCTTTCTTCATGACTTGGCTTGTAATCGATGTTCTCTGAAGCGAATAACATAGAGCCGTTACATGTATAGCTTAATTAATTCTGTCATTCAAGGAGCAGAGCCGCCATTGATAATAATCTCTTTATATTTACCACCTTCTTACGTTTATATAATTATTACAATTCCCACATGCGGAACATATTCATTGGAAGACAGATTACTCTAAGAGGGAACAAATATTCCAAGATCCAATCTGGACTTAACATTAGTCCTAACATTTAGGGTATTCCTCGATATTTTGCGGTATGTCTAGTTACTGATAGATTCGAACATGATTGTTCTAGGCTGCTTCTGGGAGCTCCATTTGTTCGTAGAATTCTTTTTGCTGTAAGTAACATTTAGATAAAAACGATCTAATTTTTTTTAAAAAATTAAGAAAATTAAATTATGTATACGAAATACCACTTGTTAAGTAAGTGGAACAGCTATTTCCGAGGATGTCTTAGATAGAAAATAAACATAAGATACAACAATGAGGAGAGAAAATGAAAGATTAAGTTATTCAAAAATTTTCCTTTTTTTAACGGTAATTTTACCAAAGAATTATAACGCAATCATCAAATAAAAAATTGACTGTACAAAAATGTAGAATAGTGACACTAAGTGTTTTTACTCCAATAAAATACTTTCATTATTCAATGCTCAGAATGTTCTATTTTAAGAATATGAATTATTTTTTTTCTTGGTTTTTATTCCTGACTTGGAAAGTTGTTTTTTCTTGTTTGTTAGCTTGTTCATTATTCATAGTAATAGCTAAAATATTTAACTTTTAAGTTAAGTTTGGGGATTGTGATACGCATGGAAAACTTCTTTTCAATATAAATGTTTGTAAAAAAAATTTGTATTGAAATACATCAAACAAAGCAAAAAAAAAAAAAAAAAAAAAAAAATCTTTCAATGACTTTTGTTAAAATCCCGGAACCTTTTCATCAAAAGTATTTGTAAAAACAGCACTTAAAGTTTTGAAAGAAAAATGCATTATTTTTATATAAAGTAACTATCTCATTGATTTAATAATTTTTTTTAAAAGCGTTTACAGAATAATCGCTGAACAAGACTCGAAGATTCTTCCTGCGCCCTGCATTAAGGGTAAAAGCTTGCGATTGGTAACCCTATCTTTAAAAGAATAACCATTGTTTCAGCCACTTTTCGCATTATCTTCGAAATAAGGATAAAGATAATTTGAAATACCTAGACGAATTAAGCATTACGAATTATCTCTTATCTTTCTCTCAATTTGTGTACAGTGTTTCAAATTAAAAGTTATCACTGCTTGACCGAATTAATTCTAACGCCTTGGGCTGGAGGACTAATTTTGTCTGGAGACAGATAACGAAAAGGAGACATTGAGGGATGGCTTTAGTTATCCTGACCAAGAAATAATAAACAATAACAATCGTGAAACAAAAGAAGAAAGTTTTTTTTCCTTTGAAAAAAACCGCTCATGCGGAAAAGGATGAACCAGCATGACCATATATGGTAGTTCAATGGTGGCAACGCCATTTGAGAAAAACAACATCATGAAAAAAAAAAAAAGAAAATATGCACGCAATTTTAAACAGAGATGCTTCGTTTGCCTGAATGCATTTCAGCTCGGTGAGAGCTAATTTTAAATTATTATTTTGCTTCTTCGAACCGAAATTGCGAGATGCAGAGATAAAACGCCAGAATTTCTTCTAATTTTTTTTTTTTTATCTTATCGAATTATTCGCACCGTTTTGTTCGAATTCTTAGAGGGAAATGTTCCCACTGTAAAGTAAAATGGAACAAGATTTAATAATCCGAACAGTGTGAGAACAAATCACTTTTTAACGAGTTTACGCTTTTCGATGGGATAAAGAGGTATTAATATAATTTGAAATCCCGTTGGAGTGTCAATAAAAATGAGATGGAACGCTGCACTTTCATATTCAAGTATAGTATATCGACTTGCATTTTGAGCCTAATATAAAAAAAAAGCCAATGAACTTCATGTTTCCAGATGTTGAGAATTTATTTGGACATAGTCAATTAATTGCTTAATCGTTCATGACAAGATCTTTGTGTAATTTATTTAAGAGGAAAAAATTTAAAGAAAAAAGACATTACTTGAGAACTGAGATTTGTTTTTTTAAAAAAAATATTTCAGATAAATATGAGTATGCGAAAGGTTTATATGTCTCGTATCAATTCTAGAAACAACTCAACATTCATTATTTTTGAAAACATAAATAAACTTTCGGGGAAGGAAATATACTATTCAATTTCTAAGCGTATAAATAAAAATCTCTTCATTTTTGGGCACATATCATGGATTTCAGATCTTAGGTTTTATTCATTATTCTTGAATGAAGTGATAATTAGTGATATCTGTTTCAAAAGGTGGAATATTTCTTTTTTTTTATATATATATAAAAAAAGAAACAAAATTTGTTAGGTGTAATGCATAAAAAATTTATCTGTTGAGTTCAAATAAACATATTTCATCATTTACTATTTTCGTAAGACATTACCGCAAGAATACAATTCAAGAAGAAAGTTGAACAAATTAATCACTTGAATTTTCAAAAAAATATTTAAATTCAAATAAAAATAAACTGGAAATCGATGAAGATGGTTAAATAGTTGAGTTAAATACTTTTCAAAGTTTGATTGATTTAATGGTATTCTTTCACTGAGACAAATTTATTTCCCTATTTTTATTGATCTTTTTTTTTTGTTAGCATTACCGTAAAAATTGCCCCTTTAGAAGAATCTCATAAATAATAATCATTACACAAAAGCTTTCTTTTATTTCATCTGAAGTTTATCATGGATATTATTTAATTTTGTAACAATATTTCGTCATGTGTAGAATTGTTTTATGTAGTTAATAAATTAAATTTTCTGTAAGAAAGTTGACAAGAAACAAATTCACGTAATAAGATATGTAATTTCGTCACTTTTTCTTTTGAGAAAAGAATAATTCTATAAAATAAAATTTTTGATTTAAGCTATCTTATGTATTGCTAATTGCGTAGCTATTTCTTAATTGCTCATCAACTATCTGTTTGCAGTTCTGGCAAGCAAGATGTTACAATTTTTATTCAAAAACATTTGTTTTTGAATAAATATATAACTTTATTCAAAAGTATCGAACTTCATTGTTTTAAAAAAAGAACGCTGAAAACACCCAGGCGAAGAAGAAGAAAATATTCTGTTCATAAACTTTCATAAACGTGGCGTGATCAATTAGTTGTCATAGTAACGTCTGAAAAATATCAATTTATGTGACTATGTTGCCACTCGATGATTTGGGGAGAAAAATAAATAGAAAATTTAAAAATTAGTTTTTTTTTTAATTTTTTTTTTTGAAAAGACATATCAGACAAGTAATTTTTTTAATATTTAAATCGAGACACATAAGTTTGTTGTTTATATATGTGTGTAAGATATAAATTTTTATTGAAATATTTAAAGATATAGACTGTTTTATAAAAACCGATATAAATAATAAAATTTGAAAAAACTTTTTGTTATAACCTTTTCATTGTTGCTAATTAAACGCAGTGCGGTTTTCCCTCCATGACATCACATATTAAATTGCTTTGCAATAATAAAAAAGACCGATTCAGTTCTTTATATTCATTTATTATTTGCTTTTGTTGAAGTAGTTATATATCCCACCGATTTTCTCCCAAATTATATCTTCTCTATATTAACTATAAATAGCAAATTTTATAACTGTACACATATTTTGCATTAACAATTGTGAATCACAAATCGGAAATTTTTTAACATTATAAATTACTCATACATATACAAATCAATTAGTTCTTTTCAAAATGCAAAACAAAAACCAAAAGTTCTTTGTAAAAACTTCCAATTCGTTTTGTATAGTGAGAGCGTAATCTGAGAGCGAATCTGAGGGAACATGTAGCTATTTTATCGAAAACAAATGAATGAGCCAATCCGAAGAATCGGATCTATTTTTAGCAATTTGAAGCGGGAGCAGACTTGCTCTGGAAGTCATGAATGGCTTATTAAGAAAGTCAAGTGTTTATTGACTATACTGATCAGCGTGACCATTTTTGGAAACAGAATTCGTTTTTCAAAGTATGTGGCTACACATGAGTGTAAAAGATCAGTGAATAGATTAGAATGCCCATTGACTTTTTTTTTTCTTTTTTCAATCCGATTTTTTGTTCATGCTAATTTGGAGATCAGGAAATAAAATAATTATGGAATTGGAAATACTGTACTCCTTCGGTAATCCGGGAGATATCGGCCAGAGTATCACTATAAATAAAGTGTCAAATGCACGGAATATTTAAAACTGAAAAAATGCATTTTTTTTGTATTAATAACCTACACTATTCTATTGAAGTAGAAGGTATAAAATAATTTTCTTTGGCTTATCAAACCGATGTAGAAATATTAGATTACTGGTAGAGCTGGAAATGTGAAAGATAGGATTATAGAGGGATCGCTGCATAACTTTCTCTCTCTCTCTCTCAATTCCATATAAAAAACAAAATAAAAGTAATTCCAATGAGATGAATGTATACAATGCTTCAAAGATTGAAAGCATTTTTTTAGAATAATTAAATTTTATTAATAATAAGGGGAGGGGATTCTAAAATTACGTAGAGAAGGGAATGCATTTTTCAATGAAAGTATTTACTTGCATGCTATCACTTTAACATATCGATTTTTATTTAATTAAATAGAACGTATAAGCAAACCAAATTATTTCAGCTTATTATTTTTTTGGCTCGTATTGTAGGAATATAAGTTTTTAAATCAAACACGTCTCTTCATACGTATTAATGAAATTTTCCTTCCATAATAGAATTCTTACTGTCATTTTCTGGATGAAAAGAAATATTTTAAAGAATTATGTTCTTCATTATGTTCACGAATTAAAAACGGAAATAATTGACTCGAAAAAAGATTTTTTTTTCTCTCTCTTTTTGCTACGGAATGTGCCTCAAAAGCTTTAAAGCGATGTAAAAACTTTTATGAACAATAATAACTTTTATTTTTATCTTTTTAAATTACCTTCGCAATTAAACTTGATTTTTTATCGGTATCCTTTAAGTGTTTTTTTAACAATATATTACAAAAAAAAAAAAAAAAAAAAAACCGGAACATACAGATAAGTTTCAATTATAATTACAGTTAAAACTAATTTCTTATTAAATTTAAATACAGCGATGTACATGAACAAGAGACGGGGCACGAAGATTTTTTTTTCACATTAATGAGATTATTTTAACATTTCTTTTAATTATTTTCGAAGTTTTATGAAAATTTTATTTGCGAAGTATTTCAGTTTTTCATCTCAATGTGTTACAAAATAAAGAATATTTCATTTTTTAAAATGATTCAGTAAAAATCACAAATCTATACGCAAAAAACAATAATTTTCAATAATATACATCGGAATTAGTTTTTAAATGTTTTTTACACCTGAAATTAAATGTAAAAAGAACCTTTAAAAGTTTTAGACCTTCCAGGGATTTCAAAATAAAAATACAATTGTCTTAAAATAGACTATTACTCAACTGACCCATGGCTATTTTTTTCTACAACTTTCAAAATTTGGCGATCGAGTTTTCAGAAATATCGCCAAGAAATACAACATAGTAACCTTCCTAAGAAAGCCCGCATATTTTGTCATTTACTGGCTCTGCCCTATAAGTATTGAAGTAAACGAGATCACTAACAAAATATTCTTGGGAAATAATGATTTGTTTCATCTAAATATTCAAGCTAAATAATTATTTTCAAGTTCTTGGAAATTATTTTTAAATGAAGCCCGTGTTCTATTTATGCAAATAAATAACGTAATGTTAAAAAAAAAAACGTTTCTTATATAAGTTTCCATATCATATAATCTAGTTCAAAATGTTTTATACTCAAAATCTTTTGTTTTAAAAATCACTGTGAACTCAAAAACAAGCGTAGAAACAATGCATGTCAAAAGAAGTTCTTCGTTTGTTTCTATATGTATGTTAAATATAAAATATAATTTTAAAAATGTTCAAAAAATAAATGGGAACACAAAACATCACGTAGTTTTTTTCTTTTTATGGATTCAAGTTCTTAAAATGATGATTAACTATCTTTTAACTGATCGAATGCAATATTATTCGAGTCGTTTTGTCTTATTAGTGATAACTTTAAAATCTCAATTTTATGTCAAATTCATATGATCTATTTTTTATATTTGCTTAAGAATAAATAAAATCTATTTTGTCCAATACTAAAAAACTTTTATTTTGTAAAATCAACATCTATTTTAAATTAAAAAAACAATAACTAAATGAAATGGAGCATTACATTTTGTATTTTGATGCAAACAATAGATATATATTTTTATTTTTAATACGAAAATAATGAGATTTTTCAATTCCTGAGTAATTTATACTCTAAATATTTTCAACAAAAAATTGCCTTCATTAAATGCAATAAAAATTGCCTTCTTATTGTAAAGATTTGTTCTGCATATATGTGTATATTTTTAAAACATTTCATACTTGAAAGACAAAGTATAAATTTCCTAAATAAGTAGAAATTTTTTTCGAAATAAACAAATTATTTTACTGATTACCATGAAAAATACAACGGTAGAAAAATGTTAGGCATGAAAAAGTTAGAAAAATGCAGGAAAAAAGCTTTCTATTGAAGCATCTTTAAAATGCAACTGCGTCGCCATCTGTTGATCACTTTTGAATTTTCAGTATGTTGCAACGATAAAATCTGCAGTAAAAAAAAGTCACGCCCATGCCAGAGCGTTACAAGCAATTTTTATTTCAGTTATTGATTCCGTATTATTACAATTAAAATCTATATTTAGTAAACTGTTTTGAAAAATTTTAATTATCTGACTATAAATTTCCTTAATCTTGCGAACAATTGCTTGCTTAACCGTCCATAAAATTAAATTTTTTTTTTTCAGTTGATATATGTGTATATTGTTTGAATAATAATGTGAAAATTGTTTGAATAATAATTATAATGATGCAAAAATTTATTCAATATTAATTATTTCTGTTGTGTAAAATTTCCATTTAGAGACTAATTTAGAGAGTAATTGCTCATTAATTCTTAAAAAGCTTATAAAGTGTTATGAAAATTTTTAGCACTATATTTTTTTATGCTAATTTACATTTTAGGTTTAAAAGCAATTATTTACAAAATTTCAAGGGTTACAAGTATTCTGTGCAGTAAATAGAGCATGAATGTGTACCAAGTAATGTTATTCATTGAATTATTTAAAAAAAAAATCACATAATGAATTGATTTTAATGCTTTAATACTTTTAATTATTTAAAATAATTAAAAATGATTCTACTACTAGGTAAATATTTACAATAGTTTCAGATAGTCTTAACTTAAAAAAACTCGAGAATTTAAAAAATAACATTAAATAGCAAGCTTCAGAGAGCATATATATTTTAGTAAGGTGAAAAATTTATTTCTTCACTGTTGTTGTCTTTTTAATTATGAAATGTAATTATATTATTTTATATTTCAATAGATTAATTCAATTGTATTATGAGTAAAATTTTGAAGATAATATAATTTGTTAATAAATATTTTTTTAGCTTCAGTCCTTTTTTTTTTTTTTACATGATTTAAAGGTATACATTGTGTTTACAAATGCAAATTAAATCGAAGCTCGAATTTTCTGTATACATAAAACGAAAAAGAATATTTCAAAATTCAAATTCGAATTATTTTTGTAAAAAAGAACAATTTTTAAATGTATTTGTATATTACTTTGTATTATAATTCTTTCTTACTAGTGCTTTAATGTAATAAATGCTTACAGATTATATTACCACACCTATAGACAAAATATTTAATGAATGTAATAATGGTTTGAATAATAATTAAAAAAAAAACTTTAAAAATCTAATTACAGATTCCCTTTTTTTTTGCCTGCTTCCGATTCAAAACATTACATTTATTCCCTTTGTAAATGTAGTCACACGACGCGAAATAATAATTAAGCTTTCTTATTGAATTTTTATCAATTGAGCCACTTTGCATGGCACAAACAATACAAAACAATAATAAAATTCAGATATTATAAGGCAAATGAATGATACTGCATAATTAAGGAATTTTAAAAATATATTTATAAAAGACAATTTAAATAGTATAGTCCATTTTCATATACTTATGAATTCAAAATAATTTCTAATAAAATCTGAAAATATTTTTTGCTATGATGAAAACATGCGATAAATGTCTATTGGTATTTAAAACGCTTTCAGTAACCCCACGACATCTGTTTAGGTCGCCAAGTTAGTTGCACAAAGAGGTCTTGGCCAAAGAGCAGCTGGTGGTTTTTACGATTGTTCGGTTGTTTGCTGTTGCTACTAGGAGGCAGGTGGTGGAGAAGACTGGCTTTTTATATCTGGTATAAAAAGGGTACCATACAGCCTTAAGTTATATTTTTGGAGAAAATCATCTCGAATAGCTGATGAATTCTTTTCAAGGTGGAAATCGTACATTTAGTTTGTAAGATTTCTAATTGATGACATTTTTCTTAAGTAATAACAGTAATTCCTTCTGTCTCACTTTCCTCAAAAAATGAACAAGGTAGCTTGTTGTTTCTTATTCATTTATTGAATAAAGTTTTGTTTTGCTTAAAATCCACTGTTATTGATATTTTAAGAATTGAATTCAAACCTAAATTTTTTTTAAAAAAAAGTTCTTCTTATCTTACAGTTATGAAAAGTAGAACAAATATGGAACAGTTTTAAATGTACAAAATAATTGTTCTCAAAGTCTAACATTGTTCCATTTAAATACAGGGCTATTCAAAATGATTCATCCGAACTCAAAACTCCATATTTTCAAAAGTAAACGACATAAAATGAGAAGTAATACATAAATAGATAGAAAACTGTAGACGTTTCCTATTGTGAACAATAGATGGCTCTCTTGTGTTCTTCGTGAAACTATTTCACGAAAGCTGTTTTGGAAGCTTTCACAGAGTACCTCCCAGTTGGATCGGTCGCAGTGGACCAGATTACTTGATGTTACACAGCTGGCCACCTAAGTCACCTGATATAGCCCCACGCAATTTCTTCCTTTGGAAGTTTGAAAAGATAAAGTGCGACGCTGAAACTACTTGCAAATTTATTTTCACTCAAGCAATGGTTTTCTGCTGCAGTAGAATCAGTTACCACTCACACTTAACAACATGTCTGACAGGAATTTATATATAGAATTGACATGATACGTGTAACTAAAGGAAGTTGTATCGAACTTTCGTAAAAGAAAAAACTGTTATATTTTTCTTTCGCATTCTTGTATTACTTATGAAAATATGGAATTTTGAAATCGGATTAATCATTTTGAATAACATTGTATATTGTAAGATAAAACATTCCTCCCCCCCCAAAAAAAATAATTCAGATTATTCATTCATTGATTCGTATCGTATCAGACACTAAAATTAATACCGGTTATATATTTATTTAAATGTACTATATCTGCCAATAACATGTGAAAGAGCATTTGGGTGTCTGATCAAATAACATGTTTTCAAGCCAGCGATTTCCAAATTTATTGCACATTTTTACAACATCAGACAGTGTTATTGCTTTTAGAAGAACCAGTGGCCTTAAGATCACTAAAAATCTATTGGACCATTACGAATTTGATTTTGAAAATCTCTTTAATTATACGAAGTAAGTTTTTTTTTTTCTTTTTTCATTTATATTAATTTTATTTTAATTTAGAAACCGTAAATTTCTACACCAAGAAGCACAAAATGATACAGTTTATTTCTCTCTCTCTCTCTCTTAATCGAGACAGTATACAAAGGGGTGTTCAAATGAAAAGGTACGAAACGTCGTAACGTAACCATTAATAGATTTTCCTTTGTCGCTATTTGAGAACGTAGCGAGACATCTAGGGATGCGAATGGAGTCTCCGGCGTGGAACGGATCATGCATGGGCGCCCGCATGCGCTGGAGAGAGCAGATGCTCTTATAAAGAGCACCATCCAGGGTCGGTTACTTATTGGATTCCTCGAGCACAGAAGAACCATTTACTCCGATGTGTACCATGAGACACTCCGAAGCCTACGCAGGTCCGTCAAGAACAAAAGACTGGAGCTGCTCATTTAGCTTGTGGTTTTGCTCCATGATAACGCGCGTTCACACGTCTCCGGGGTCACAAACGCGGAACTGGCCAAGTTCAAGTGGGAGCAATTGGACCATACGCCCTGCAGCCCGGACATGTCGCCCTGCGATTCCCACGTGTTTGGTCCCCTGAAAAAAACATCTGAAAGGGAAGCGTTTCAACTCGGACTCGGACGGGAAGCGTTTCAACTCGGTTTCAAGGACGCTATGCAGGACTGGGTCTCTTCACGGCCAGAGGAATTCTAGGAACAAGGGATCCTTCGGCTCGTTAATCAATGGGATCGTTGTGCTCAGCCTATGGTGTATATTTTGAATAAAGTCTTCATTTATATCCACAGTATCGTTTCGTACCTTTTCATTTGAAGACCCCCTGTAGAAACATAACTGAGCCCTAGTTTTTCAGTTATTTCAGACTTATTTAATCCTATACTTTTCACCTCAGAATGTTTATCTAAATCAGTTCTGCATCAATTACGCAATGAAAGATTTGTAACGAATATTGAGTCACAAAATGGTATTTTTACTTAAGGGGGTAAACATTTCTCCCCTCCTTATTGTTAAAAATACCCAAGTTTAAGAAGCTCTTTTAATAAATTGACTACATTTTTATAATTATTTTAATGAGAGCATTTCTTAAAAATTTTGATTATCTTCTTTTGAAAAAATTCATATGTGGAACAGCATATGAAAAATTTCAAAACCACGAATATTAGTTTACGTTAGAAATTTTTTAATAAATTTTTTAAAAACTTTTGTAACGAAATTTCTGATTAAAATAATAATAACAAAACATTAAATGCATTCAAAAAGTCTCATATCTGTAAGACCAGTTAATTTTTCTTAAAAAAAATGTTCCTTAAGCATTGTTATTTTTAACATTACGCAGATAACGAATATGCTATGCGAAGTGACACCATTAAACTATGCAAGTAAAATGAATTTATCTCAAACAAAAATTTCAGTAATATGTGTAGTTAATAAATGTTTACTTAGTATTGAAGAAATAATATCATTTTCCCTAAATTTTCCGAGCGATAAATTAGCATTAAAATGTCATTTCTGGTCCAAATGAGTTGTGAGAAAAGGAACTATTCTGATGGTTCAGATGGAGCTGACATTACCGACGGTATCTAAGAAAGAATCCATATATATCGTCAGGAAGAAATATCGGAAGAAGATGGGGTGTGGTTGCAATATCCATTGAAGAGAAGCTGAATCTGACTTTTCCATTATCCGATGACTATATTCAGATTTTAGAGAATCGTTTACTCCCATTCTTTCAAAGGCGTTGGCACAAAAAAAAAAAAAAAGTACTTTGTCAGCGCAATTTGGCTTCTGTTCATTTTCAAGAAAAACTGAAGATTGGTTTGAAACACAGAAAATTGAACTCTTGGACTGTTTCCGTTTAGAGATGAACTAAAGTTTTTTTTGGTAGAGAATATCCACGAAATCATGATGAGATGCGCTTTCTGTATGAACAAGCATGTCCACTTTAACCTAATGATGATGACTGCGAACTCGTGGCCGACTTGTATCTGTCGGGTCGTGGATTCGAGTCTTGAGGTCATTAAAGACTCGTCGAACAACGGGGCTGATGTAGTGCATTAAATCTGCTGAGGATCCTAGACTTTCTTATGGCGTGTTGTGAAAGTTCGGAGATGGAGGTTTTAACTCAGGCGTCGTCCTCATTACTTGGACGAAACTCAAAATTACGAGGTCCGTCACCGACAACCTTCATGTTGCTTCTAAATGAGATTTTAATAAATAATCAATCCTTCCGATAATTATATTATACATTTCCCAATTTTCTGCGCCCTTTTCAACTGAACCAAAGAGTGGCGTCCCCTTTCGGGCTAATTATTAAATGTGTTTTAACTTTCTGGCATTGTTGTCGAAGAGAGTCGCCGCATCTGCTCCTCCAGTATCATCATGATTATTCGAAGAGAAACATTCTGAATGATATTTGCAGAGAAGGTCATTTTCCTAGCCGAAATTACACTTGATACAATCCTCTTAATAAATCAAGATATCAACAAAAAATCATAATGATCGAAACTGTCCCTATCCACTGTATGATTCCCAAAAAGTAAGCTTCAAATTGAAAGATTGATTAAAGCTTAGGCAAGAAAAGTCTGGGGGAAAAATGAATCTGGATATGTGACATCGTATCCAAACCCACAGTTTCAAAACAACATAAAAATAAAATTAGATGAAATTAAATTACTGATAAATAAAACAATTGATAAAAAGGAAAGAGTGAAGTGGAGGAAAAAAAAGAATATAATGTAACTTTATTCATGTTTGTGTTTCTCAGTTACAAAAAAAAATATATAACTTGCACTCATAAATTAGAATCATCCGTTTAATGACTAAAAATTTCGCCTTTCCACTCAAGCATACACTCCTCAAAAGTGAAGTTGCAACATCAAGAAATAATGCACGGAGCGTAATGCAAATTTCAGGAGTGATAGTGGTGAGGGGGATATGCAAATAATTAAAAAAAGGACAAATAAAATCATTATAAACTAATTTATTAAGTATCATAAGTGTCTACCCAGGGCAGCTATATAGGCCTGAATCCGACAAGGCATTCTATCAATTAGTCTATTGAAGGTTGCCTGAGGTAACCGTTTCCAAGTCATATCCGCTTCTGTGCGCAGATCATCCACGGTTTGAGCTAGTGGTCCTCGGTTCATATCAAGTCCAAAGAAGTCCCACAGGTGTTCGATGGGATTCAGATCTGGAAAGTTTGCCAGCCAGGGAAGGATGCTAAGAGTTCGTCTTCGTGTAAGAGAGACAAGCGGCCTGACATTGTCTTGCTGGTATCCGTGTTGGGTGCGCCCTGCAACAAGGGCAGAACAACGGGCTCCACAACTTGAGTAACGCAGCGATCTGCTGTTAAACGGCCGTCAGTGTGTATCAGAGACGTCCTGTGATCAAAAATTATGCCACCCCAAACCATTGTACTCGGGGTTGGATCGGTTTGACACTCGGTGAAATGGGTTGGTTTGAAGCGTTCTCCGGGTCTCCGCTATATCCGTCGACGGTAGTCAATCCTCCACAGACATAAACGAGATTCATCCGTGAACAATACCCGATGCCATTTGATGGTCCAGGTACGATGACGATGACACCACGTCAGGCGTCTAGCCCTATGTTGAGTGGTCAAAGGTACCCCTGTTGCTGGTACGTGCGCCCCGTGCACGTAACTGTACTTCATGCAATTTGTTGCATATGGTTTGGGTGGACATAGATCCACCTGCTCCTGGAGGCAACCGACTTCGGTTGTCCCGTGCCGTGGAGAAAGGGTCTCGAATAGTCAACTGGAGAATACGTCGATCTGTGTTCTCTTACGTGCACCTGTGAGCACCACTTCCTCTTCGGCGTGCACGTAGACCCTGAATCCGTCGTGTGACACAACGTTGGATGTTACTCAAGTTATGCCCGACACGAATTGTTGTTGACAAACCAATGGAATTCATGGAGTTCGATAATACGGTCACGTTCCCTGGTCGTTAACTGATGGCATTGAGCTCGCCGACGTCTCGGAGGCATTTTCAAATGCTGCGTAAAACCTCAGATGCTGTTTATGAGAAGGGAAAGTAGCTGGCCCTTATAGCCCGAATATGAGTACCACGTGATCAGATGCACGCAAATTTTATCATATGTATATCTACCTCACCACTATCGCACCTAAAATTTGCATGACGCTTCGTGCAATATTTCTTGGTGTTGCAATTTCACTTTTGAGGAGTGTAGATTAGTAACCTATCCTTCAACCTTTTTTGTTATAGTTATATTCCTCACCAATATTAAACATAAGTAACTGTTATGGAAATTGCAAATTCGTTTAACATATAATGAATTAGTGAATTATATTAAGATGTTGATAAAAGGTATTAACTACTTTTCAATTTCACAATATAAGCAATATGACTTATTAATATTACTTTAAGATTCATATCACATTAATCTTCTTCACCAAAACGTCTTCGTAAGTAAAAATCAATCACTCCTGTAGTAGTTAATGGCTTTTTCTTGTTTATTTCCCTTATCTTTTTATTTTGGGTGTTTTTATTGAAGATAGTTTAATTGAAAATGTATTAGATGAGTTAAAATATTTTAAACGGATTGAATAGATCCACTCCATATCTCTCTATCTATGTTTTATCGAGTGCATTGGGTCTATTCATTTCAAACAGGGCAACGAAATACTCTATAGTGGCCTGAATAGGAGTGATTTAATTTCCTTATATTGAGATGTTGGAATTCCTCGTACATGATTAAGATACCAATCTGCTTCTTGAAATCTTTTTGTGGTGTTTTATTTATTTGATGCTTAGTTCTTTTTTTAGTTAAATTTCTTGCTTCTTCTACAGGAGGGCTTTTTTTTCTTGCTTATTTTATTGAAATTTCAAATAATAAATTTCGATATATTAAATAAGTTGGGGGGAAGAGAGAGACCTGTTAAAAATGTGTGCCGTTTTGTTTCATTGAAGGGTTACGTTTCCCCAAAATTTTTTGTTTAAGGGATTACTTTAATTGAGTTGTTACTAATTTCTCATTTTAATCGGGTTGTTATGATCTGAGTTACACGTTCAACTTTTCCATTTATTCATGGTCTGCGAAAATTGATTGATTAATGAGTGGCATTATTATGTTTTAAGAAAAGTTCAAATTTTGAAATGGTGAAAGTAGTATTTTTTAATACTCAAAATTTTTTCGCGAATATACGATGTTGAAAAATTTGATTTAAGCAATTATTGTAAGTCTCTATTGTTGTATTTTTTGAAAGGAAAGTCTAAATACACCTGGTGATTTATAATGTAATTTCTTGCTTATCTATCAAATTTTAAAGCGCTTAAACACAGTTTCTAATATCAATAAGAATTTTAAACCAATACTATAGAGGTGGTATTATCCTTAACATAGTAGCTATACCTTGGTGACCAAATCTTTCACGGGTTCTTTTTATTAATTTCACTCGCAGAGCTTTTGGTACAATTCTTTTAGATGAACCTTGGCTTTCACAACCCAAACACCACCTCTTTTAGAACATTTAGGGACTAAAATGTTTTCTAAATTTTTAAAAGGGATTATTTCACTGATATCTAACAAAAGTTATATTGTGGTGTATTAATTAAAATAGGATTTCTTGTCAATATATCAGATTTCAGCATTGGTATTCTTTGAATCAAACTTCTACATAGAAATTTTTAAGAGCCATCTAAAAAAGTTGTTGGATTTTTAAACTTTTTAAGCCAAAGTAGTGTATTATAGTCGGTATGCACTGTGAAATGAAATTCATGAAGGTAACAATGAAATTTATCTACACTGTCAACTATCACTAAAACTCTTCTTTAGTTCCTGTATAATTGATTTTATAATTTCTCAATGTCCTAGAGAGGAATCTAATGGCTGTGTAATATCCGTCAGGTCTTCTTTATTTTCAGTAGCAGCTACTGTTGGACCGCTTCGAGCCGAATTTCATCGGTCATATTAATGTCGATTGGCAGAAGGTATCTGATGACGAAGTTTGGATCTCGCTAGAGCCACTGGTCGTTTAAATTCCACGATTTCTGCTTTTGCAGTTAGGCTATTTTTTGGGGGGTTCAGTTTAATTTTTTCTTTCATCTCTTCAAAATCTCTGAAACTCTAGAATTCGATTCTCGATTGGAGGAGGAAGGAGTTCGATTTTTTGGAATCATTGACTCGATTTTCCTCGAATCCTGTGGTGATTAAATACTTGATACATGCTTCAACCGCATTTTCTGTGGAAATTTTGTTGTCCTCTCGAGTTGAAGATGAATCTCAGCTGGGATGACTTGAGTTCCGAACTCGTTCACAAGGTTTTGTCTCAATTCGTTGAAAGTTCCTGAAAAGGGTTGGAATCTGATGAATCTTTGGATTGCTTCAATGATTGAATTCGTCAAGAAGATGAGTTTTTAATTTCTATTAATTCTTCTAATTGTTGTAGATATTCCTCAATAAGTATTTCCGTTTTATAGTTATTAATAAAAGTTTTAATGTCTTTGAAGGATGCATCACTTTTAATTATAGTGATATTTTTTTATGTTGGTTCCTCGGTTCGGAACTTTCTGTTCACCATTACGGTATCATTTTCTTTCTTTTCTCAATTTTTTTTTTTTGTCCTGGACGTCGTGTTTTTATACTCCATGATTATTCCATTATAATTAATCCAAAAAGTTCCATAAGTAGAAAAAAAAAAGTTTCCGAAGGATAAAGTTGCTTGTTTACTTTTCAGGAGAGCACTGTTTTATGTAACGGCAACGCTGCTTCAAGGAGAGAGAGAAGGATGTCATTCGGTCTCCAAAAAAGTTCTCTACAGCAATTTTATGAACCTGGTCTACTTGCGTCGGCTTAAAATTTTTTTTCATTGGAGAAATTCTAAAATTTTTTGATTTTTATCCATTTTCAGGCCCATCAATCCCGCAGGATTTAACCACACACACAGTGATGATTCAGTAGAAACACGTAAATTTTTCAGGTATTAGTTTTTATTTGTTTACTAGAGCATGGAGCCTACAATTGTAAGTCCACAGAGTAATACAAAACAACGCCATAATGATTTAATTTGGGATTGGGTTGTATACTTATTTCAATTCCTGCTAATTCAACAGCTTTCGCTTTAGATTTTGATTAGAGGGTAGCATATGAAATAGTTCGGTCTATGACCATAAGAGAAAATAAAATAGGATTGTAATTTTAAGGTTGGGTGATCTTCACTGAGAAAAATAATAGCTGTTGAAAGTTATCTGCGAATAGTGGACCACGATAGCCTAGTGGTCAAAGTCGCGGACTCGAAGCCGGCGTGTTTCGTCGAGTCGTGGGTTCGAACCTTGATGTCTCCAAAGGCTCGCCGTATAGCCGTGGCTGGTGCACGGTAAATCTGTTAGGATCCAAAAATTTCCCGTTGGTGGAGTGGGGAAGTTAGAAGAGGGTATGTGCCAGCAAAAGTGTCGCCCTCGTCACTTGACCGAGGTCCGTCACCAATAAATTTCGTGTTGCTTCTAGAGCGACGTTAATAAAACCAAACCGTTTGCGAATATGTAAGGTAGGAAACTAAGGATTATATGAGAAGTAATATATATATATAATGATTTAACTTTAATTCAATAACTTCTCTTAGTAATCATTTAATTGTATATTCTAACCCATTCCCTAATACAAAAGTAAAGAGTTCATTCTTATTTCCTGATCTCCTTCCAAATTAACCTTTTATTTATTAGATCACGGGTTAACTTCGCGTTCCCACAATCATAAAGCTGTCAAAATAATCCCTATTAGACTCCTTGTCTCATTATGATATTTCCCCAGAATCCTTAATCCTGTCCCACGTGTTATATGACGTTTATTTTGATAGATCCCTGCTATTTAACTTTACGCATCCAAAATTTCTCTCTCTTAGGCTTTCATTCCGTTCTTTCTATTATACACTATACTCTCTGATGATCATCTGAAATTTTTACGGTGCTTTCGCTTCGGCTGTTGGTGGCCTGACTAAAGTCTGAAAGTACGTAACGCTCTCTGCGGTAGAATCAATAAACAATCTTATTCATATGGAAAAGAGACTATTCATTTAGGCCATGCATTCAAAATGTGTTATTAATATTGAACAAAGATTTAATATGTACTTAAATATCATTTGTGATATATATACATATATATGTGTGTGTGTGTGTGTGAGCGAGAGAGAGAGAGAGAGAGAGAGTAGAGAATTTTCTAAACGTAACCTTTCAGACTATCGGTATCAGCAGACAGAAATTCTTTTATACAAAATTTATGTTTCCACTTCCTTGCATAACCGGATTTCCTTTGATAAGAGACATTAGCTTAAATTAGTCACTTATCCGTTCCAATTATCAAATTCGAAAGCACCAACTTTGCAATGTAAAAATGAAAAAAAATACGTCCTTTACTTGATAAACTGGACATCGTCACTGTACTTCGTTCAGTTTACGTATTACTGTGGGTATTTTAAATGAATTTAATAAAACTATCTTAATTGATTGGATCGAGATCTAATCATTAATAATTATGCTCCTTAAGTTCCTGCTTGATTTTTAGAAATTATGAATATGTAAGAAATTCGCTCATACAGGTAATCTAAAAGTATTTATAGTACAGCTAAACTCACTAAGTCGGATTAATTGGAACCAGAGCCGGTCCGGGATATAGAAAATCCGACTTAAAACGAAGTAAAA
>BMAW01022053.1:541582-644861 GCA_019974015.1 Nephila pilipes
ATCTATTTTAGGCATACAAAACGCGATTCACTTTACATGTTCGAGTTAAATATAGAGGTTAGAATGAGAAACTTTTTAAAAGTGAAGGTCTCTAACTGAGCTAAAATAGGTCAGCATCAAATTTTAATATCTTAATTAAATGAAAATTTAACGCATTTAAATTCATTTTAAATAAAGGAGTTATTGACTCAGTTTTTATACACGATGTTTTGTTCTACTTTTATACATGAACTGTACTATATCTGTTAGAATATTCATCATGCGAGGTTAGACTTTTGACAATTTAATTAAAGATGATTCCTTGAGAAAAGAGCAAATGTCAAATCTCTGGTCTCAGTAATAGAAACGTTACACAGATGCAATACAAAAAATAGCTGACATAGTGTTTCTTCATAAGCACCTTATTCTTATCTTCGATTTTGAAATATGTTGATTTCTGAGATGTACGAGCAGTTTCTGCTAAAGATGAATATGTTTTAATTAATTTATAAATTTGATTACACATTTTATTCTTTTTTTCTTCATTATGCTACTTCTTCCTTAAAAATGAGCTGTAAAAAAACGTGTATGGTTTTTGTAAGTAGTCTATATTTAATACTAGTTCAGGATCCTTGGTTAGAGATCATATCATAAATTTTGTGCACCTCAAGAAAAAAAAATATTAGCACCCAAAGGGCTATTATTTTAGTGGGGGCGTTTTGGTCACCAGATCCTTTATTATTTTTGATCGTTTTAATTTTGTTTAAACATATTCAATTAAATAGTTTATCGTTTGTTTTAATTTAATTACATTTAGACTAAATTTATTCAATCTAATAATTGATTGTTTCTTTAATTTCTGCGTATCAGAAAGTTTACTACTGTCCATTTTCAATATTTTCATCGTTTTACTTAATTCTTATGTTTAATTGGTAATTTGATTGCTAATTATTTAAAAAAATGCGCACCTTTAGTGGCTCAAATCTATTTTGAAAAACCTTTGATCGGAGCTTTTATTTTATTCTTAACTACTTTCGCTCATTTATTCGTGCTAGCTAAATACAAGAAGTTCTTTATTTATTATAAAATTGAATAAACAATGCTACATATAATCAGAAAACTCAATCTCTGATGTCAAGTTTTTTAAGAAAGTCTTGCATTTCATTTATATAAGAATGAAATGATAAAGAAAATCAATATAAATTAAAATTATATATATAATATATATATATATATACATGATCAGTAATCATTTTCTTGAAAAATAAGTAATATAGCTTTACAAGTCTTAATAATAATGTAAATTATATATAATGAAATATATACGCTAAGAAAACGTATTTGATCCAAGTTTTAGAAGAATTTTTTTTTTAAAAGGAAACTTTTTTGCCTCCACTTTGGAACATAAGCGAAAAATGTTCGATTATTTCTATTAAATGTGAATACATAATATTTTGTGTTCAATGTGAAATTTTCATAAAAGGAAGGAAAAAAAGTTTTCTTAATTGAAGTAAAATATTAAAATAACAGTACTCTTAAGAAATAACAATCTATTATGAATTTTTTTTTTTCAATTCTTTTTTATGAATTGAAATTTCAATTTTATTTCTTATTTTAAGCGGATTCTTTTTTTAAAAAAACAACAACAATGATTCTTGCTTTTGCAAAACCATTGTTACTCAAAGTCATTGTGCGATATTAATCGTAAACAATTCTTCTGATAATTTCTTTCGTGCAACCATAGAATAGTCCCGATATTTAATCTTGGGAAAAGAAGGGCATAAACCCATGCGTCACTGTTACACATACAACTATTGTGAATAATACATACTATATAACACGTACATATTAAACTGACCATATTTGGAAAGAGACTAGCTCCTCCCTCTTATACAGAAAATAGCACCCAAGAGTGACCGTACGAACATTTCACTTGGCGACCAAAAAGGTGAAAAGTAACCTTTGGCAACCTTTTTTATGCGGCGACTCATACTATTACTACTCCGAGTGCCATCTGAATTACATCATTCGCGTCGTCCAGTTATTCGACACACAGAGAAAACACTCACGGGGAGAAAGACCGGTGATTCACCGGCGCAAATCTTTTTGTTTATTCCACCGGCTGAGTAAGCTTTGAGTCATGTTCTAGCCCTCCCCACCCCTGTGCAGATGCTCCATATGTAGGGTGGGTGGTCAATACTTTGGGTGGAAATTTAGTAAATAAAAGTGAAAGAAGGGGGGGTTATAAAAGAAATGGAAAGTATTTAATTATCTTTTGATGCATGTTATCCTGTTTTGGTGAGAATGGTTGATAAATTATTAAATTTCCAGTCAGTGTTTCTATAATCAAGATTTTATTCCATCAGCATTAATTTTCAGCAGCTGCAATCAGAACGAAGTAGCCTCAATCCGACTTAAAACGAAGTAAAAAAAAGCATACGAAAAATCATCTTTATATTGAACAAATGGAGTATGAAAATTAAATTTACAGATAATGAAGACGCGCGTGCTCGTGACTGCTTAGTACGCTTAAAGTTATTCTTGTTGCAATTTCTCAATATATTATGTGGCAACGTATGTCATTTGTCACTCGTGATAAGAAGTTAACACTAAGGATTTTTTGACATACACAGAACATTTGGAAAATACCTCTCTCCTCTTCCTTTTCTTTTCATATATTCACAGCCTTTAGGAGATTTCAGTAAAGAAAATAATTTTTTAAACTATGTGGATAAAATTTGAAAAAAAAATTATGGAATTTTTTGCCTCAAATTAAAAAAAAATTTAAAAATTACTGAACATTTTAGATTTTATCTCAAATTAAAGAAAGAAAAATTCTTCTTGTAAACCTATATAGATTATTAGAAGATCTGACAGGGGTCCGATTGAAAACGAGACTCTACTTTACTAGCTGTTATTAAATTAATTAATCATACAGAGATTTGAAGGGGAAAAAAACTTTCAAAGTTAATTTGATCTAATGTTAATGAATGTGTGATGTGTGTGGGAGAGGAAACAAACCCGAAACATATTTTTACAAGAAAACACAATTTCATTAAAATAAACCCTCATTATTATAATACTTTCTCTCTCTCTCTCTCTTTCATAAAAAAATATTCCAAATTTAATATATTTTAACTTTAATAGTCTGCAGAAAAACTCATATTTTATTATGTTACTGGTCCTTACTTTGATAAATCATTTATTTCTTGAATAAAATAATTTACATATTTTTTTTTCTTTTCATATAGGGTGTCAAAAGAATTTTTTATGTTATATTCTTAAGTTGAAAAATTCCATTATTGCAGGATAGTTCCATGTTTTAATTACACGATTTGACGCATGGGTACATGCGTTATAATTCCACAGACCTTTTTTTAGTAATGGGACATTTTTTTTATATCCCGAATTTGTTTTTCATATTTGGGGACCTTTTTTTCAGCATCAGCAAATATAGTTCTTATAATACAGTAAATACAGAATTGCAACTTTAAGTCAGATGGTCATGGTAGTACTGTTATACGAAGTTCTTACCTCAAAATATTCTCGCGTTTCGTATTTATATTCTGGAACATTATCAAATGAGGAGTATGTAGATTTCTTATGATTATCTTTTTTTTTATAAAACACATGACGCTTTTAATTAAATTTCGCACAAGTTCATTCGGCCGTTACAGACGAATGGCCACATGCGCGTGTTTCAGTTGAGTGAGGGGATCAAGAAAGGATTTCACTAATAGCTCATTGTATAACAGGACTGATGCTTGTTAAATGTAAGTAAACGTTTTGTGGAATTTTGGAGAGTGAGGTGCCATCCTCGTCATTTGATCGTGGTTCATAATGACCAGGTACGTCATCTATTCAACAAAAGTTCTTGTGTTGTTTCCGTGTGCGATACAAAAAAAAAATCAATAAATCTCTTGTATTGATAAAAAGTATTCTTCTTATCTTACATAAAATTGACTGTAACATAGCACACATTGTTATACATTATAAAACATATATAAAATTAATAAACAATTATTTGCTTCGTTAGGTTGGATGCAAATAAATGGTTGTTGATAGTTTTCAAGGAACAATTGTTTTGAACAAAATAAAAGTCTTTATGAAAATAGTTTATTAGTTATAAATAATATTGCAATAATAATTATTTTAATTTCAAGCATTTTGAGTCTCCAGCATAAATGACGAAAATGAACTATTATTATTTTATTTCGTATAATGATCTATTAGACTAAGTTTCGCAAACAAATGCACCAACTAATTTTAAAAAAGAAATATGCGCTGGTTTGTATTTTGAATTCTTCTCAATTCCCATTTTAAAAACAAGTTCTATTTTCAAAACAGAACGTTAATGATCTAGTTCAATATCTATGTAACACTTTAGAAATGTTTTTGAGATAATCTAAAAAGTATAAGAAATGGTACATATAAATTTTTTGTTCTTTAGGTATTCAACAATAATGTTTTCAATCAATTGGACATTTTTTGGATTTTTGTTAGATGTTGTAATAATTTATCCCATTTTCTACCACAAGTGATATGATACTACATCATAAATAAAACGCATGGCCGTGGTAGCCTAGTTGACATGGTCACGGTCTCGCGACCGGCGTCGTTTTCGTCGAATCGTGGTTTCGAGCCCTCATGCCATTAAAAATGCACCGTGTAGCGGGGCTGATGCACGTTAAATCTGGTAGTTGTCCCTAGTCCTCCTATTGATGTGGTGTAGAAGTTTTGGACGGGTAGATGTTAGCTCATGTGTCTTCCTTATCACTTTCCCGTGGCTCAAAATTACAAGATTCGGTGCCAATAGCCCTCGACCTCAGAGTGACGTTAATAAACAATCACATCATAATCACATAAATAAAATACCCTCAAGGGCAAACCTTCTTTTGGTAGGTGCGTGCATCATGAATCTGAGGCAAACTAGTGATCTTTTCCTTTCCATGGGTTCACTATCTTTGATAAACATGGGTGATGCACCCCCCAGGATACCCTAGCGATCCTTCTCAATTTTCGATTCTACTTCTTATCGATTTTTGCTTTTTTCCGTTTTCTCAACGTCTAGAACACAGTTTCAACTTGTTTGGAGCAGCATAGCCCCATTTGGCTATTGCGCCATTAAATTTTGCCATCCCTCACATTCCCATCATAAATAAAACACAATGCAAAAATAATCTTCATAACCCTGATTTTTTTATAATCATCATTATGCATATGTACATTAATATATTGAGCTCATCCTCTTGTATGATATACAGGCTTATGATTCGTAAAATCTGTATTCCTGGAAAGAATAACAATATTCATCTCAATATAAGGCTTCCGTTGATCATTTTTAATACAAAATTTATTCAGATCTAAGTACTAAAAATAAAATTATCAAAAAGAATGCATTACGCCGAAAACTCGTATAAGAAATGAAAATTGTTTTACCTTGGTGATTGGTATTTTAGAACCTTTTCTACCCAAAAAGTAGAAGTCGAAAGCAGAAAAAAAAATTATCTTCCCAGGATACTTAACATTTTGTTATGGACAAGAAAGTTTTTTAGAGGAATTATCGTACAAAATATTGCCGTTGGTCTTTAATATTCTGTAATAAAAAGCAAAAATTCTTAAGTGATATTCTTTAAGGAGATATTTTTAAAAATACTGAGAATAAATTTGTTGACTTATTTATTGTAATTTTTTGACGCATCACGCTTTGCAAATTCATGCACTATCCAAAAATATTGTTCGAAAGATCGAAACACAATATAACGTAGCATCATTTAACAATTTAAATTTGTTAATTGTGACTCATTTGTTTTAAAATCAAAATATTAAAAAAAAAAAAAATGCCGATAGATTATATATGCATATTCTAAACATCTATCTCTTTTTACATTTTATGATTAATTAAAATACTTTTCAAATTTAAGTTTAAAGCAAATTCGAAAATCAGTTTCGATATAAATATATTTGAAGTCTTAGACTTCTTAAATTTCTTCAGTTTTTCACAGATCTTCTTCACCACAATTTCAGTCTTGAAATTTTTCGCCAGTTTTTCAATGTGTTTAAAGAATTTTCTGTTTTATAGATATGTTTTAAATTCAAATGCTATGATACTTTTGTAGCTTTTGCTGTATTTTTTAATGTATCCGGATTTTTCTCCCAATAAGATCAATTTTCCCAACCATCACGAATTAAAAGAAATTAAAAATATATGAAGAAATGATAATCTCATATATATTCATTTAATTTTAAAATGATTGAATAATGAAAACCATACTAAATTTTCATGCGATTTTACAACGAAATATTATAAATAAAATTATTTAATACGCTTTTTTCACATTATTAAGTCAATCGATAGTAATTCTAAAGAAATTTTTAAGTGAGATTTTTTAAGGTAGATAAAAGTCTTTCTTTACCTTAGTTATAATTTTAATTTATTAAAATTATATATATATATATATATATATATATATATATATATATTATAGCCTGCAGTGATGAATTTGGAAATCACTTAAAGAGCAGAAATAGTCCATCTCTGGCTAATATAATTTATTTCCTGTATTTAGGAAATCTTCTAGTAACTAGAAAATTTTACAGATTCCTGTTATAGCCAAAAATATAACAAAAAAAAAAAAAAAAACATTGGGAAAGGTTTTCGAGCAATGGTAAGCATTCAGACCTCCAGCAGCCGAATCACGTCTCACATCTCGCTCCGTTTCACCACTCGAGGGAAACCGTTAAGTCTCTGTCTCGTAGCACCATACAGCAGTTGCTACACCAATAAATAATAAATATAGCCACTGGTTACGTTCTCTCCCTCTGATTCCGAAGAGGAACCAGAAATTCGTGGTATCTTTGGTGGACGGCCACTTTTACGAAGGGGAATAATAGGGTTTACCTTGTCATGGTTGCAAGGAGTTAAAGCGGATGTGTGATAAACTCCATGAGGTACCCTTGGATTACGAATCCTAGCATTCTCATAGGATGAAGCTCACCTCTGTTTTAAAATCACGTAGGGCCCATATCTGCGAGGCGTTAGTTTTGCACTTCTTCCTTGTGAATCATTGCTCAATGGATATGATGTTACAAAGACATGTTCTCCAGGCTGATATTTTGGGGCATTTTTTTCCTTTTTATCCGCGTAAAACTTCCTAGTATCCTGCTGCTCTAAAACAGATGTTGCTTCTCCCCCTGGTTCAAATATATTTTCATAGGATTTGATATGAGGTTAAGTTTCTCCTTCTGGACAGAGATTAAACTTTCACCTTCCCCTTTCTTAATTGGCAAGTATTGCTGGCCATTTTCTCAACTATGGACGGGGTATCCAATTCTTCCCCAAATGAATTATTGTGGGTAGGTGTGTCCCAGAAGTACCAACAAGCATTCTTCATATCCAGACCCAGACCAATAGAACTAAGAAAGTCTGTTCCTAGCAGAGTTCGATTTCCTTTTGCCTTTGGGAGAATGATGAACTTTGTCAAGACTGATCTTCCCTCAATCTCTACCATCACTTGGATTATGAGGACCTCACCTGTGGTCTGTTGACCATCTGCTAAGCTCATTGCTAACGTGGTTTCCTAGAAGAGGAGTCCCTTATCCTTGAATACTTGGTACATCTTTTCTCCAGCAATTAAATGTGAAGATCCTGTGTCTGCACATACACGTCCTCTTTTCCCACAGAAAGTTATGTCGATTAGGGTTATTTGAGAGCTTCTAGTCACAGTTACATAAGCATTGATATGATTTGTTGCTATGTCTGTTCTTCGAGAGGAGTTGGGGTTGCAGGTAAGGCACCTAGACTTTATCACCCGTCGCCTCCCACAGCCATAACGTTTGAAAGGGTATCTCTCATTTGGAATAACATGTTAATGTTCCCTTTTTGGAAGGCGTTCAGGTTTCCTGGATGTTATCTGATTTCCATCATTTAGGGTTTCACTTGCCTTCACATGTCTCCTTGGTCTACTTGGTAGGGAACGCCAGATCTCAAAAGTCTCCATCTTGTTTTCTAACATTTCTGGTAAGGTAAGTTCTTCCCAGATATACAGGTAGTGTTCCTTACACTCTGGTGAGCATCTCTTTTCCATTTGATCAGCAATTACTAATTTCTGCATATCTTTAATTTTAAGCTCATTGAATCATCCTTCAATGTAGGTTTGAATTTTAAAATAGTAGTTCTTCCAGTCCCATTTGAGTTTTCTCTCTCTCGTGAAAACAGTTCCCGAAATTTTTCTGCAGTTAACTTGAACCATTGGAGAAGCATTCCTCGAATGTGAGAGTAATCCTCACATTTCTCCTCAGGCTCACGGGCAATGAGGGAGGTTACGTCACTGGGTAGAGCACCAATGAGGCAAGCGATTCAGCGCTACAGATCTTCATCAGAAGGTCCAGAAGTTTCATTTGACGTTCAAATAAAGTTATGAACAAGTCCATGTTATCAACTTCAGGACTGAATGTTGGTAGCAGCTTTTTTAACTCAATTCTTGGTTGGGGTAGGGTTTGTGGACCTGCCACTCATTTTGCAGTCGTATCTTTTGCAGTTCAAATTCACGCAGTGTTTGCTCTTTTTGTTCTTTCTCCTCATCTGTTCTATTGGATACTATACCTTCAAAGATATCTTTCACAAACTCTGGGTCTTCTTTGTAGGCATCACTTGCTAAAAGTTTTGCTTATAGCTCAATTATTTTTAGTTCTCCATTAGACTCAATTTCATCTAACTCTATTGCAAGCTTAATGAGATCAGCTTTTTTTTACCTTTTTCCAGAAATGACATGATTAAAAAATTTTAAGAAGCAAAGAAAAAGAAATATCTAACGTCAGGGCTTGATTCTCCACCAAAACTCTTACAGATATGGGACATACATTTTTAAATATATCTCACACTTTATAATATGGCTAGCCCTTAAATCTTATAAATATTGTGCTCCTCAGGAAAAAATGAAATTTAAATGGGCAAATAAACTAATAATATACTCAAAATATCAAAACAAGGAACATTAATTCAAACGATAAAATAATATAAAGAAAAATTAAGAATTATCAGTGTATAATAATACAAAATTCAATGTAATAAAGTAATAAAACAGTATCATGAAAAATAATTATCACTGTCATCATCAGGAAGGAAATCAGGATTTTTCACCTTGGCTTTCGCTTTCGAAAGGTTTTTAATATGAACGTAGATGGGCAAATATTAGAGCAAGATGTACCAGCTATTCATCTCATGCGTTGTTAGGCTTACAATGCCAATTCCACTTCTTCTGGGATACCAGGTTACGCCCCACGTTGGGTGCCATTTTTATAGCCCGCTGTGATGAATTTGGAAAACATTTAAAGAGCAGAAATAGTCCATCTGTGGGTAATATAATTTATTTCCTGTACATAGGAAATCTTCTAGTAACTAAAAAGCTTTACAGATTCATATATTATAGCCAAAAATATAACCAAAAAAAAAAAAAAGAACAACAACATTGGGATTGGTTTTCGAGCGATAGTAAGCATTCAGATTTCCAGCAGCCGAATCACGTCACACATCTCGCTCCGTTTCACCACTCGAAGGAAACCATATAAGAATCTGACTCTAGCGCCATCCAGCAGTTGCCACACCAGTGTATAATAAATATAGCCACTAGTTACAATATATATATATATATATATATGTATATACAGTAAATTTGATTATAAATGAATTAAAATATGCTTCCAATACATCAATCAACATTAACTTAAGTAAAATATTGTTAAATAATGCATGTATGCATCCCCTCTTCAATCAATAATTTTTTGTAAGGTTCACACTAGAAGCTATAGACCACAGACCTCACAATTCTGAACTAGGGTCAAGTGACGAGGACTACACATGAGGTAGTATTCCCTCTCCCAACTTTCACATCACAGAACAGCACGACTAATATGTAAAGTTCCATTTAATATTTAGAAAACTCTGGAAAATTTTAGTGAAATCAGAAATTGAGCTAGAAGCTCGACTTGAATGCTACTTTTCCCAAAGATCTCTACCATGACAACTGAACTGCAGCAACCCTAAAATATAAATTGAAATAACTCGAATGTGTTTAATATTCGAACAATGTTTTCTTGTAACGAAAGTTCCCATTCTAAATATTAGTGTGGCTCCATATTAAATAAAGTCTCTGAAATGTGAATAGAAGAAATAAAATTTTCTGAATATTACAGATTAATTAGTTAAAATTGTGATAATATATCACTGTAGATCAAGATTGCACCATGAAAGTATTTTTGTAAGAGGGCGGGTGAAAAGGTATTAATGGGAATAACTGAAAATCTGTAATTTTTGAGTCATGCCATTTTAAAAACATTGTTATCTCCCAAGTTATTCATATTATCTTTTAAACATTCGTCTTGCGATATATGGATAGATATAAAAAAAATAACAGTGAAATGTTATGAATAAAGCAAATTTATACATTATTTCATCGTTATCTGAATTGCAAAATGTTGCAGAATGTGAATAGTACATGAATCAAACAATAGAAATATCCAACAATGAAGTTTTTTTAAAAAATACGGATTCGATATAAGTAACATTTAATTACACTACCCCATTTATACTATTTTAAAATCCTTTTATCCTTTTAAATCTATGTATTAAAATTATTTAAGCATCAAATTTTAAATAGATAACACATACTAATCAGTATTCTCTTTCTATTTTTTTAAAATCCAGACAAGAATTAACCAATTTCTCTTACAGTGTTTACAGTATTCTTTTAATTCACAGCATTCCAGAAAAGTATCACGTGATTTATAATTTCGATACCATCGCTATGCATTGATTGAACTTTGCTAAGCATTTTAACCTTCGGTTGTTGATAAATCTGCTTTTGTCTGAGAGAGGTTTCTGAAGAAAAACTGAGAGAGGTTTCTGAAGAAAAACTGAGAGAGGTTTTTGAAAGTTTAATTCTTATTTTTAAATTAAGAAGCTTCCTAATGCTCTTGCAGGTTTTCACGAAAGTGACGAGACACATCACGGATTGACAAAATTTTAAGTAATCGATTTATTACATCACGTATCAAAAAATAAGATTAGACAAAATAATTATTTGAATAATTACTTTAGAAGACACAGAAATTAGCAATTTTTCTAAATGTAAGTTTTATCTACGGACGAATTCAGAGGTAATTTGAATAAAATGCAATAAATACCCATATGATGATAGTGAACAAATGTCTTTAGGATAAAATTAAAAAAAAAAAAAAATCAGAAAATTCAATTGAAATCAGAATATATTTAAAAACAAAATATGAGCTTCCCACAAAACATGATGTAAGCAAGGGGAAAAAAAACATCACTTTTCACAAAAACATCATATTTTACATACGCATTATGTTGAAAATGAAATTTAAGAAAAGGACGAACATATAAATAAAATTTTTGACTCATATATTATATTTCTTTAATTATATACAATTCGCAATCTAAAGTCAAATTAGGTAACATTTTGTGATACTCAAAAAGTTTAGTAGAAATTGTTTCGAATTCAACTTTGAGTATAAATATACCACAAACTACCACCAATCTTTTTAAAAATGGATATATAAAGCTAATATCTTAAATTATTCTTGTTTTAAAAATTGTCTGCGTAAGTTACGAATTTCCTGTTAATCTTAAAATTAATTTATAGTCTCATCTTAATTTAGATAATTAAAGTAAATAATTGAAAGATTTTTTCCATAGTTAAATTCAAGTTTCATTCAAAATAAATGATCAAGACAGCTGAACATTTGGAAGATTGCTGGAAGGTGAGGAATGTCAGCAGATAATAAAGAAATGAATCGTTTTTTTTTTCTCACAAGGATTGGTCAGGGCCACTGAAGATATTAATTAAGAGACGAGATATACGCGTGTTCATTACCTATGTGGAAGAATTGTCCAAAAATGACCTCCACAAATACGTCTGAGCGACATAAAAATAAATTTGGAGAGATGAAAGAAATTAAGAAGGATTAAATTAAACAGGAAAGCAATGTCGTGTTCATCACCAGATCATCATATATATATATATATATAAGAAATAAATTAGAAAAGCACGCTAGATTTGTGGTGCCCTCTGATGGCTCTAAAGCCTGTTTTTCAAGTGATAGTAAGGACATTGTCGCTACGTTACTCTGGTTGTCTCTAGATACGTCAATGCTGGCCATCAGAGTACAGTTGGAAACTTGTCACTAAGGGTTATCCTGTCTAGTCAGAACTGTTCCATACCGATCGAGACCATTACCACAATAGCCGGACGTGTCTGTAGACGTTCATGGTAGCACAAGAATTCTTTCTTCACCATCGCACGATACTCAGGGCCACAACAGAGCATTATGATCTTATGGTCTGAAGTACAATTTCCTTTTATAGCTGGATACTTTACTAGTCAATCTTGCACACTTAAATCCCAGCCGAATCTAAACGGAACTTTACGATCCATTGTGTTGCTGTTCCTTTTGTGCCAACATGGATTAACATTTCAAAAAGAAATACCCAGTCGTATCCGGCACATTTTAACACGAATGGTCCAGATAGATCACTTGATTTTCCTCCCCCCCCCATATATCCCTTTTAGGATATGACGGTGAGCGCTTGCAACAATTCTAGAATATTGCTGATTCAGTTGGCAGTTGGAGACAGAATATTGTCAATTAGCTTTGACAAGAAATCTCGCTGGACACCATTCAAAGACTTTATCAATTTATGCCATAACTGATTACTAACATTTAAGTCAGAGATGGACCAACTCTTTATTGACTTTTCACTTTTAATGATCGATCTGTGGTATAAATCCTCCAATTGTTTTCAAATTGTCATTGTTTATATTTTAAAGCGTGTTCATCTCATCGACCCATTTTATAGCAATTGGACAGTTCCTTCATTATACATAGATTTTAATGTTTTATGTATTCGCAAGAACAATTTTGCTTTAGCGCGAACTTAGATGCCACTCGATGAGAAAATTCAAAATCTAAAAATAATTGTATTTTTTAAAAGTACAAGGTTTATTTCTAAACTTATGTTACAATATAGATAAATAATCAACAATACATTAATTTGTGAAAGTTCTATTTATGTTTTATGTTTAATTTAGCAAATGAGTGAGGGATCATTTAGGGATATTTTCATAATTTGTTTGAGGGATTGTAGTGATAAACAATTGATGATATTTTTAGAGTTGCGGTTAAGCCAGAACATTAATTGGAAAGTTATCCAATTTTTAATTTGTGTTTGGATGATTAAAATTGTGATAAGAATTACATAAAATTTCAAATTTTAATTCAATAATTTATATTAATAAAATTACTAGGCTCTAGAATAATGTAATTTCATGTTATACTTACATTAATTAATAAAATGGTTATTGAAAATAGATAAATTTTTGAATAAATATTAATGTTTTAAGGAGATTATGATAAAAAGTTGAATGCATACTGTTAATAAAGAAGTTTTAATAATTTAAGAAGTTAATAATTTGTTAGAAATTGAATCTTTTTATTGAATTTTCAATAATTAATAAAATTCAAGTTTTATTTAATAGATAATACCTATAAATAAATATCAACTATTTACTCATATCGTGCACCGAATGAATTTGCTAGAAAATAGGTTTCGGTTCACTTGATTGGTACATAAGAAATTTTTGGAAAGTTTCCAGATTTTCAGAAACTCACTCTTCTACTCTGTTGTTATGAGTTCTTTTTTTGATACTGAATCATGGCTGAAATTTTCTTCCACTGTATGTATCAAGGATTAGTTTGAGTTTTTCATCTATAACATAGTTCGAGGAATTTAAAATCCATTAATCGAATGCGATCGAGGTATAAATTCTTGTCAAGATATTTGCCCAAACAGATACAAAATGATGTACTTTTTTTATCCGAAAAGATTGATCGAAAATTGCTTCAGTGGTATCTCAAAAGAGATGCAGTCATCATTTCTAAAATTACGCAAAAAATGTGATGCAATTCTTTCAAAAAAATTAAAAAAATTTCATACATTTATAAATGTTTAGACATTATGAGATATTTAAGTCGGATGCTTCACTTAAAAAGAACTAAACTTTAGTATAGCAAAGCAATCAACTTCTGAAAAATTTCTTTTGTCTTTTTAATTTTTTAAAAATATTTTAGTTTTTTTTTCTTGACCATTGGAGTAATTTTAAAAGTTTACGAAAAATAGTCTTAAATTAGCCAAAAAGAAAAATATCAAAGATATGACATGAAGGTAAAGATGACATTTTCATCTCGGATTTTTCAGAATGAATTGTTCCTCTTTTTAAAGGTCTAGGATGGTTGCAGAAGTCAAGTGGTTATGATCGCGAATTTATGACTGGTATTGGTTAAATTGAGTAATGGGTTCTTATCAGGCTGATGCACGTCGTCGCAGGTTAAATCAATCTCAAAGTCTTCGCATTGGAATAATGTGGAAATTTGGAAAGTAGCTTACTAATTCATGTGTCATCCTCATTCTCGTGATCTAGGCTCGATATTACAATGTTGCTTGCTACCAATAGCCTTTATCTTGATTCCAAGTGCAATGTTGATAAACAAACAATCGATTGAAACATTAGGAGAAAATTTAGAATCTGCTTAAATAATAATTCTGAAGATATTGATAATAAAAATACTAGTTTTACATTTTCAGCAGTTCTAATTAATAAATATTGAAAAATCCACATATCTTTTTAAAAAAGAGTTTTTATGCTCGAAATAAAGAATTGACCGGTGGTTAGTTTTTTGCTTTTCGGCTTGAATTTAACACGTATTTTTATTTAACCAACTAATCCTATAAAAGAATTGAACTGAAATAATTGTTTGTATTTTCCAATTTTCGTTTTGATGTGTTTACGTCTGTTTCCGTTTTTACGTGTAGTTCAAGAATAATTTATTTATATTAATAGAAAATAAAATGACTCACCAATCATTTAAAATAAAGTATGATATTAGAATTTATAATTTTCCGATTTAATCCCTTACATATTTTAGTTATTAAATTTGAAAAATTTGGTTACCATTAATTTTTTTTTTTTACAAATTGTGGAACTTAAAATGCTTTTGGACTTTTCTAGTATTTAGAATTTTATGGCATTATGTAATTTTTTTAAAGTCTGAGTCGAAATATTACTTAAAATAAGTTCAAATGCTTATAAAGTAGTAATCTCTTATTAATTTTCTTTATGTAGAACAAATGGAAAAACTATGAAGTATTACATTTTTTTAAATTATGGTTTTCAAGTGGAATTTTTAGTGATTAAAGAAAGGCTTCTTAGAATGCACAGTAATAAAGTATTTTATTTTGGGAGAAAAAAATTATAGTAATGATTGTATGCTATAACAAGAATATTTACTGAATGAAATCATGTGGAATACAATAAGTTTGACAGTACTTGTTTCTCATGCAGTTTGATACCTCACCCAACCTTTTTTTATTATTGATAAGTTTCGACATGCATTTTTGTACAAAATTGTTGTGAATAAACAAAAACTAATTGTACTTATTGCCGAACTTATGAAGTAATGGCTAATTCTTTTTAGGTATGAAAAATTAAAAAGTCACATAGTATGTAAGAAAATACTGCTCAAAATACAAAGTAAATACCTACTTTCTAATTTATTTTGTAAAAAGTAGACCTTGCGAAATAATATATCTCTGATTATAAACATATATTTCTTAAACATATATTCAGTAAAAATATTAAGTGTTGCATTGATAAATCGTTATGTCATCTTGGTCAACCAAGCGATGATAATTAAGAATATTTTGTTACTTATTTAGCATTTAACAATGGGAAAGTTTTCCATTAGAAAATCATTTGCATAAAAATTAGTACATAATATAGCTTGAGTTGTTATGGTAACGGCACATTCAAGTTACATTGTTGTCAGAAAATAATTGTTCCTGAATATTCGAAGAAAATATCATAGAATTTCACGCGGTAAATTATTTTACTATCAAAAGAACCTAAAACAACATGAATAGAAAAAATACAACTTAGTGTCTTAATAAAAAATATGATTGATTGATTATTAAAAACTAAACATAGAATGTGTGTCAAAATAAAAGATATTTTTGAATAAAAAAAATGATTTTTAGAATGAAAGATTAAAATTTTTATTTAATTGATTTGGTTGCTGAACTGCTAGTAGAAAAAGTATCATGAAAAGTTTTCACTTTAGATATATTTGGAAAGATGCTTGCCTTTTAATTTATAAGTAATGCACCATATGTTTCTTTCAATCTTAAATGTTTGAATCATTTATTAAGCAAGACTGAAGTACTAATTTATGTTAATAGGTGAAAATTTTTATTTTGTAAGTATAAAATATTAATATTTCTCTAATGCAAACCTCTTCCAAAAGTTAAATTTTATGTTAAATGAAACCCTTATTTCTTAATGATACAAAATACTCTTTTTAATTTTTTACACCTTGTCTTTTTTTTAATGCACTATGAACCATGTAGTATTTTATGAATGAAAATGCTTTATATTTGTATCTAGTTTAGAATTCTCAAAATATTTTTTTGTTTTAGTTGTGAATAAAAAATAATAGTATGCATTTTTTTTTAAAAAAAAATGATGCTTATCTTTACTCTATTCACTTTCATGCATTTTTTATGATGTTAGATTTTAATTTTGTCTTAGAAGCATAAATATTTATATAAATATCAAATAACTCTATTCTATGCAGAAGTATTGAATTGGTTTTAAAATCTAGAAAAATTATACATTCTTCATTGAATAGTTCTTATAAAACTACATCCGTTCTGCATTAGAATGACTCATTACATTAATATGTATATATAGTCATAATTATTACTTGTACACTGTTCATTATAAAATTAATGTTACTAGTTTGTAAATAATTTTTTTTCTTATTAGGTGTTAAATATAATATGAGGTTTAATCCCACATTTCTACTAATGGGTTGTGCTTGTGGGAAGGAAGTTATTGAAGTAAATGGGAAATCATTTACTATCAAAACAAGAATCGGAGAAGGGTAAGATTAGTTCTTCAAATTATATTTGCAATGTGTGAATTTACAAAACTGTTTTTGTTTTTCTGTATACTAGTATGGTTAAATTTTTCTATATATTATGTATGACTGAACAAAATAAAACATTGATTATATTCTTTTCCATTGGAGATATATATATTTTAATATTGATTGAAAAATAAAATTTATAAATATTTTTGTAAAACGGCATGATGTATCTCAATTGATCCTTTGTATCAGTTTTGAAGATCACTGGTATTCATATTATTTGAAATGTAAATAAATAGTTTTCTTTAAATGAATAGTAAATAAAATAATTTATAAGAATTTTTTTTTTAATAGATGAACATTATTGGTATTTTAAAGCATCAATTTTATGCTATGATTAGAACTATTTTAATGTGAAAGTGTTTATAATATATTATTGAAAATTATTAAAACTTTTCGTATATTTATTATGTATTTTCTAAAATTTTAAAATATGTGTGATATTAAATTACTCTAGTATTAAGTTCGAGTGGATCAAAACATTCTTAAGTTATGTTTATGTAAAAGCTAGGCTAGAATTAAGATATCATTTTGAAACCTTCTTTTCTTTTTGTACATTTCTTCCAAGGATGTAATTGTTAATTAAATGTTATTCACGCTCACAATGGCAAATCTAGGGGTTGGAAATGGGGGCATGTGTCCATTTCCTTGTCATGATTTCATTCACAGACAAAATAACACACCTGAACAGGAAGTACCATCTTAATTGTCAGTATCAAAACAAGATATCTGATGTGTAAGTTTGTTAAAATTCTTTTGACATCAAAATTGTACTTTATTTAGGAATGGGATGTAAAAATCGTTTTTTTTTTGTTACCTACTATAAATATTTTTTGGATCTGTTACTGCATGATAATACAAAGAAAAGGTGAATATTTTGTATTGAGAAATCTGCATTTATGTATGATTTATTTATGTTTGGAATCATTTGAATATTAGATATCTTGCAGCATTGAAATTTACATCATTTTATTTTTCCTGAAATGTTTGTACAATATATATTCATTTTTAAAATCCTTTCTAATTTCTAACATGGTGAGTTTAACAGTAAACATTATAAGTAAAATTTATTTACATTAATAAAAAATATATATTCTGCATTCTTTTGATTTGTTATTTTGAGACAAAATTTACTCATATACTTTGCAGTTCTCTACTATAGTAGGAGCTTTATTTTTTAAATAAAGTAATGATTCATTGCCTACTTCATTATTTACCACTTATAATATATGTGAAAAGACTTTGTTTCGTTAGAAAATTATATAAGGTAAACATGATTTCAGGGAGAATGCATTGTAACATCATTCTGAAACCTTTTACATATAAAATTCAATTCATTCAAAAATATGTGTTTTAAATCACTTACAAAAACATCCAAAGGATGAATCTATAATGAAATTTTTTAAAATGAGTAATAAAAGTTTCCTCCCTTTTTGGACAGCACCATTTGGATTATAAGAATCAAATATTATTATATTCAGTGTAATTTTTTTATTCTGACATAAATATTTTTATAACCACTTACTATTAAGTTTATTTTCTTGATTAATTTGGATCTTTTTGAATAATTAAAAAATGCATACAATGTATTTTGATTCTTTAAATGTTAAAGATGTGAAGTTTGGAGAGGGCCTGATATTCCTGAAGCTTCATTTCACTGAGAGAATAGTATCAGGGAGAGGCAGAGTAAAGTGATTCTCAAACAAGTTCAATTATCTTCTTCCTTTGAAAATAAGTCAATGGACCTTTATGACTCAGCTGGATTTAATAGGATAATTTGTCAAAAATAGATTTGTACAAAATTGCACACTTATTTTAAAATTATTTGTTTTCAAATTTTGCATTCAAATGCTGTGACTCCTTTTTTTTAAAAAAAAATTCTTGGTTATGTTATCTTTTGTACATAAAAGAATTTATTTCAAGCATCAATGAAAAATTATTGAACATAACAGAACTGTTTGACTTGTGCCCTGAAAGCAAAATTGAATTTGTCTTTCTTCATCATGAAGTATTCTTTCATTATTTCCACTAGTCTTGGTCATAAACTTTTTTTTTTTATGAATGTTTTCAAGAATGGAGAAACTAATTTATTAAATTATATTTAAATAATTTTATGTGTTTTCCTTAGTTTAAATATATGAATTTTTCTCCTTATTCATAGTGGCTTCAGTGTTGTGGACTTAATTCAGGATCAAAAAACACATCGTTTATATGCTCTGAAACGAATAGCTTGCCACAGTAAAGAAGACGAGAAAAATGCAATGAAAGAAGCAGAATATCATAATTTATTCAACCATCCACATATATTAGAATGTGTTGATGTAGCTTTAGTTGAAAGATGTGACAGACTCCATCCAAATCGTAGTGAAGTTCGCTTGCTTTTACCATATTACAGGGTGAGAAATGTTTATTTTATAAAGATTTCTGAGTTCACTTCCATCAGTGATTTTAAATTCAAATACAAAATGACCAGTCAATTGAATCAATCAAAGTATATCTGTTGTGAGCTATATTTCATATTCTGCGAGTCAAAACAAATGAAAAAGCATGTAACAGAATTAATCATTTTTTGAAAGGGACTATTGATTAAAAATCAAGGGTCCCTTTGATTTATATAAACATACACAATTACTGTAAATCAATTAATGTAATTAATTATATTTTTAAATATATAATGAACTTAAGGAATTGTTTTATTTTCATATATTTAATAAATTTATATAAATTTGATGACTAAGATAGAGTTTTATTTATGATTTCTTTTTTCCTTTTTTTTTTTTTTGAATTAATCTTAAAATGTTGCTGCTTTTCTTTTGTACTAACATTAATTTCTGTTTTTTTTCTCTGCATTTTTGTTACATATTTCTTTATTCACTTGTTGGAACTGTAACCTATTGAGTTTCATAATTTTGGATTATATACATAATTACTTCAAAAGCTAAGCAATATTGTATTGAAACTTTGATTTATTAAGTTTCATAATTTTAGACAATTGTTTAGATATATAATTTCTTCAAAAATTATACACTATTTTTAAATAATATATTTATGTTTTAAATGGTTAAAACCATCTTATTTATTGAAATTTGGTATTATTTTAAAATTTGGAAGTGTGAATTCAGTTTTAAAAGTTTTATTTTTCATATTTTAAGCCTGTTAGGTATTAAAATCATGAATTTTAAGTATAAAAATAATCCAATTGATGAGATGGATATTAAGCCTTTGTGTAGACTGCATGCTGCTTACAGATTACTAGTTTACAAAACTTTATTGTGATTAATATTGAAATTTCTTAATGTTGATTTTCAGAAAGGTACTCTTCAGGATGAGCTTAACATTCGTTCCAAGAACAAAAATCATATTTCAGAAGACAGAATCCTCAGAATATTTCGGCAAATGTGTGAAGGAATAAGAGCAATGCATAGTGCTCAACCTCATCCATTAGCTCACAGGTATTTCGAATGTTTTAATTAGTTACTTAAATTTTCTCTGTTGAAGTATAAGGTGTGGGTATAAGTAACAGTTACATGAAACAATATAAATTTTTATGCATGTGGCATTTCTAATTTTCTCTGCTGGTTTGAAATTATTTTCTGATGGTAAAGATATCCCAAAACTTATTCTACATACATTTTTTATTTATTAGAGATAGATTATTTTTACAAAAGAATTTATAAAGCTGTTTGTATCATTGTGTGATGGAGTTTATAAATAATGTTTAAGTAACCAATTATATAGATTTTGTCTTAACTGCACATAATTCTGTCCCATATTACATCACATGACATTGAGTGTTTTGTTGAATCTGACTATATTCACTTATTATTTTTAAAGAATGCAACATTTATGCATTTGTTTGTTTTTTGAAGCAAGATGTAGTTTCTTTGGAGATTGTTATTTTTATACACTTGTTTATTTTTGTTGTTAAATGCTGATTCTGTTTGGAGTGAATCATTTAATGATATGTGACAAGCAATTGGATTAACTACTATTAAGCAACATTTTATCCGAAGTGCTCCAAATTTTTCAACAGTATCTATATAATTGATAATCCTTTTGTTGAAAACATCTTTGCTTATTAATTAATCTAATCCCAAACTCTAAAACATTCAGTTTTAGATTTTTAAAATTCTTTCATTCAGAAATCTATCAATCCAAAAGAACACAGTGTACATATATTGTGTATATTTGGCCCTTTTAAAAAAGCAGGAAAATTATTATCTAGTAATTTTATACAATTTTTAATGGCACTAACAATGAGGGAATTTTCGTTATTTCTTTCCTCTCTTGCTTAAAATTTCTACTCTGTTAAGCATAGCTCTTGTACATCTTATATCGCAGTCTATGTTTGTGACTATACATTATTCTTCAAGCATTCTTTTGGACACAGTTTTATTTATTCTTTTATTTGTTTATAATTAAAAATATGTTAAGATATTTTTAATGAGGAAAAACTTTGTAGAGTTTTGCTTTAAATATTCTCCCATGAAAAGAGGATCTGCTCCAGCTACTTACATAACGTGTGAGGGTGGTTTGAAAAAGTACCTGTGTTTGAAGACAGATTTGAGATGGCTGTTCTGCTTGTTTCACACAAGTGCACTGCAGGTATAATGGGACCATGTCTTTTAGTATCATCTAATTTTACATCTTACCAGAGGACACAAACCTGGAATTGATCATGTCCATAAATCAACCACTTTCGGCCACCTCCCAAGTAACCCTCGTGTTGCTTTTAATGTGAGGTTAATAAAACCAAACCAATCTGCCACCTCCCAAAACCTCAAGTCTTTAATGCCTGAATGAAAAAAGATACCCTCTGGTTTAGCCACCCAAAGAAGGTGTTAAGTGCTTCAGGCACTTAAAATTTCATATTCTGCATAGAATGTTCTACAGACTGTCCTGTTGGTTATATTCCAATACCAAGATAGCAGATGATATATTTCGGTAATCCTCAGCCATCAATTTATAATTGAATTTATGATTTGTATCAGCACCCTTATTCTCATGATAACTATGGTCTTCTCATCAACTGCTGCTATGAATTCTCCCAAGGGGTGAAGGTTGCAAGGCTGTAAAACTTAGTTGAGACTTTTCTTGAGTTGGAGACTGTCTCTCATTCACAACTTCTTGGACAACTTGTAATGTGGTGCATGATATGTCCGTTTTCACCTCAGACACATCTTTAGAAATTTCAAATTTCTTAAGATAGGTGGGGAATCTACAGTGACCTGTTGCTAACTGGACTACTCTTCTGTCTCTGAAGCATAGATTTGTATCTACTTTGTGCAAATATTGATGTGTCAGCCTTCTTTTCATGTTTGAAGGCAGATGGCATTGCTCAATCTAGTTGATGTTATCATTACGAGTAACCTTCTATTGAATGGTGCTAAAACAAAGGTGACATTAATATGTTGGTTAGTTTTAATTCAGGAGCTCTTTGTTGCCAGATTAAAATTTTATTGATTTTGCTTTTAATTTTTGACATATTTTTGCATTGAATTGTTACTGTTGATGAGACCTGGACTCATATGAAATGAAGCAACAATCAAAACAATGCACTTTACTTTCAGTAAATCTATTCCAATCAAGACAGAGAGGATCTCATTAGCTGTAAAGGCAATGGTGTTGATTTTTTAGGGTATGAAAGGTGTCATAATCATAAAGCTTCAGGGACTTCTTAGGAAAAGGAAAAATGATCAGTGGACATTACTACATTGAGTTATCTCAGTCTCATTCATAATACACCATTTCCCATTTCAAGTATGGGTATTTTTTGTATAAGTGATTTTTCTAAAAATGTGTAAGTTGATCTTTCATTATATAAAATTATTAATAAAAAATTCTATATTTTAAAATTGTTTGATTAGATAAAACTGTTTTTCCCCCCAATAAATTGAACTATGAATTTATAAAAATATTCATAAAAGGTTGTATTGTTTAAAGTTTGTTTGACTGAATTATAAATTTTTTCCCTATATGTAGAGATGCCAAACCTTCTAATGTATTAATGGGGAACGATGATACTCCTGTTTGGATGGATTTTGGTTCCATGGGGAAAGCTAGACAAGAAATTCGTAAAGCATCTGAGGCAAGAATATTGCAGGTGTGAATTATTTGTTTTATGAAGTATAAAATTTATCAAAAATATCCAAAAGATTTAATATTATTTCAGATTTTATTGTGAGAGATTCAATGATATTTTTCTTTACTCACAATATATTATAAGTTCATTAAAGAATGTAAAACATAGGATTTTTTCAGATTTTAAAATGTCAATTTTTGAATATATTCATTAATTTTTTTTTCTTAGATTTCATAAAAAATGGTATTTTTACCTCATGGTTACCTTTTGTTGCTAATGTCATTTTTAAACTTCATGTAAATGAGGTTTTTTCCCTCATTTTTTAAAAATCTAACATTATTGTCCTCATCTATTATTTAGAACCATGTGACAAATTTAATAATCAACATGTTTATAAATAATTAGAATGTTGTCAGTGTTTTTATTTTTTTCATTGCTATCACAGTTCACATTTGATCAAATGAGTATACATTATTGATATTCCCCCAATATATTCATATTATATTCCTTCTAGTGGCTTGCTTATTATATTCATATTATATTCATTCTAGTGGCTTGCTTATTATATTCATATTATATTCATTCTCTTGAGTGGCCACTTTGCACTTTGAATATGTAACCAGAATATACATCTTTTCAGTTTATCTGTAAATTAACCATCTATTACAGAATTATTGAATTATTTTCATTTCTCATAAAACAGGAAATTATTATTTTGTACAAGTGAAATTTCATAATTTAACAAAATCTATTAAAATACCCAATGTCAATTTTTTTCTTCTTTTGCGCTTAACTTTTTTTAGAACTAGAATGAATCATTTGTCTAAAATTGCTTTTCCTATCACAGTAATTTCAAATAAATAATCGTTCGAAAAGTGGATTATTTGAGATTATCCTAAAGTGAAGATCACACATTGTGCTGCAAGTGTATTTAAATTAACATTGACACATTAATAATTTTTACAATGCTATATATTACTTTTTTTACTTCATATTTTTTGATATAATTCAGCAAATTTTGGCTGCTTTTCAAAAGTTAACTGTACTGTGCAGGAATTTTTTTTTGTAGCAATTTGTATAGTATTACATCATTTATGTTGATTCAAGTGAAATTTTTTTTTGTTTGAATGGAATATACTTTTTTCACCAATCACTATTGTTTCTTTATATTAATGTTATTCGATTGTCTTCTTTATGTAACAAGAAAATTTAATTATGTTTCAATACAGCAAAATCTTATTAAATTAAATTTACTGGAACAAGAACCAATCTGGGCTATCAAAAATCTGGGTTAACCAGCAAATGGAAAAAAGATGCACTAAGAAAACAATCTTCACATATTTGAATAAATCAAGTACAGCATTACCGAAGATAAAGATGTCTATTTTGTGAACAATAAAAGTACACTTAAGTCTATTTTGTGAATAATAGAAGTACACTTAAAGTTGTTTCAAAGCATTTTCCATTTAGATGACACAGCACATCATATGCCATTTATCACTGTTGATAAGCGATAGAACTGAGGTTTTGTTGCCTTTGCACAAAATATTTATAAGTTCCCCACCCTCATACATTCATAGCTGTTAGAAGATTTCAAAATATTTTTTCAAAACATGTGGATAAAATGAATATAAGTTATGGAAATTTAGAAATATTTTCTCAAATTCACATGCATATACAAAAATACTATTTTTCATGTAGACCAATCTGAGTTAAAGATGTTGGACTAAACGAAGCTCTACTGTATATATATATTGCTAACATTTTATTTTGAGAAATATTTGATATTACTTAAATTTAACAAAAGAAAAGCATGATTTAAAAATGAATTTTCGGTTTTCATTTGCTTGTGGTGTTTCTTGATTTCATTTTTCTTAAATTACTGTTTTTGTAATCAATATTTTCTCAGGATCTTGCTGCTGAAAAGTGTTCTATGGCATTTCGAGCTCCTGAACTTTTCCATGTAGAAAGTCATTCATCTATTGATGAAAGGGTTGATGTTTGGGTAAGTAGACATTTTTAATGAGTTTTATTAATATCATTTAAATTTTTAAATCTTTATAATTCAATATTGTTTAAAATTTTATACAAAATAGTATTAATCGTCTAAGTTAAGTATATTTATGAATTTGTATGCAAATTAGAAAACAAATAAATACATAAAGCATATTATTTAAAATTTAAAAATTATGTGAAATTACATAATTTTATTTAAATTGATTAAAAACATTTTTATTGGTTGCTTGAATTATCTGTATTTCTAATCATTTTATTTACTTTCTGCTGGCAAAGAGACCTAAGCTGCAGAGTTCCTCCTTTGTCTATGGAATAGGTACCTCTTCATTTTAAATCTTAAAAATAAATTAAATATTGTTTATTGAAGTTACTTAAATTAAAATGAATAATAAATGAAAGTGATCAGAAAAAATTTGGGGTCAGATCAATATTCAGACAGTAGCAAAGAACTTTGATCTTCATTTTGAAGAATGTGCCGAGAATTTGCATTATACTTGGATGAGCACTTAAATATAAGATTTTGCTTACGAAAACATGGTTACCTTGCCAAATATTGGTAGTGCTCAAGACAGATTCACTTGGGTGGTTTTCAAATGAGGCATTCAGATTGGGGGAGTAGTCAGCAAAACTGGACTTGGAAATTTGAAATAGCAATATTGTTTTGCATTAGATCTGGATTAAGGGTAGGAAATGTAATTAGTTTCTGGGAAATAAAAGTCATATTTTCTTCAGTTTTAATATTTATATAGCTTCATTTTTTGTATTATAAAGTTTCAATAGCATATTGAAATGTTTTTAAAGAAAATTAATGTCATTAATTGTTATGCCAAAAATATTCAACATTTTAAATTTTCCCATAATTTTTGTGTTAATTTTATGTATTTGCTAGTCCTTAGGTTCTTGCTTGTATGCTATGTGCTATTTCCAGTCTCCATTTGAAGCAGCACATCAAAGAGGTGACAGTGTTGCTTTAGCTGTTATGAGTGGAACTATTGATTTTCCGGAAAACACTCCGTAAGTAGTTTAAAACATACAGTTCAGACACTTAAAATTTATATCTCCAAAATATGTCTTTATTTGGTACCTAAGAAGTCATATTTTTTTTAAATACTTGTATTCATCTACCGTTTAAAATATATAATCTATACTGATGCAGATATTTCCAGTGATGCCTCACTGGGAAAATTAATTATTTGGAATTATGTTTCCTGTAAATATCTATTCTTATATCAGAAAGAAATATAACTAAGCATTGTCTGTAAAAGCCATTGTAGGATGAAGTAGCATAACATAAGTATTTGCATTGAGAATCTTAGTGACTGTTTCTAAAGGGTTTGGAGTATGATTAATATTGCAAAATTCATCAATTGCTTTGCTCAAATCGAGTTGTAGATTTCAGTCCTGATTGTGCTATAGACCTATCTTGTGGAATGGTGGTTCTGTTATATGTTAAATGAAACTGGAGCTAAAAGTCCTTCCATGCTGAGAAGTTAGGATGGGAAGAAACTAGCTCAGAAGATGTTTCAATCAATTGATCATGGCTAAAAATTATGAATTTGCTTGCAATTTGTCCTTGTGTAGTTTCTAGTGAAGATTTTAATTCAAACCAATCAATCAACATTTATTATTACAATAATCGAGATTAGTCCTTGTTCTAAATTAGGTAAGTCAATTTGGTCATAAAAGGGAATGTTATAGTTATTTTAAAATTCTAGAGCAATAATTAGGAAATGGATGGCATTTTAGTAGTATATATTGTAAAAAATATTAAAATAAGTATTGGCAACCCATTAAAGAATGGAATAGAACAAAAAAATTTATTCTAAAGTTGACTGATTGCAACATTAGATTGAACTGTGAGAAATCCATTCAAATCCCAAAAATTTGCCTTGATCAAATTGAATGGTAATTTGATATTTTGCAGATGCAAAGACCTTCTTTACAAATAGTTCCTTCCTATTACTTTTTGGCTACGGTAGCCTAGTGTTCATGGATTAGGATTTGCGTCGGGCATTGTTTTCTTCCAAACCCTGATATCACTGAAGACGCATCATGTAGCTGGGCCTGATGCACATTAAATCTGGCTGAAGTCCTCGCATTAATGTGGTGTGGAAGTTTGGTGAGAGGGAAACCAGCTCAGGTATCGTCCTCATCACTTGACTGAGATTCAAAATAACTAGGTCTGTTGCCAATAGCTCTTGTGTTGCTTCTCACTGTAATGTTAATAAACAATCACCTATTACTTTTCAAAGAAATGAATAAACATTATTTTCAAAATTTCCTCAAATTAAAAAAAAATGAGATTTGTTTATTATTATTAGTAAGAAACAAACCATTGGTTTAAATACAAAATAGATTAAAGAAATATAATATTTGATAAAAATATATTTAAATGGTATTTATAATATACTTACAAAAACTTTATTTCATAGATATTCAAATGGCATGCATAATCTTATACGATCCATGTTAGAAGTGAGTGCTTTACAGAGACCCTTCATTGATGGTGTTTTGTTTCAAATTGACTCTCTACTTCCCACAGTCCAGAATGCAGTGTGAAAATTATTTTATTGTAACATTATTCCAGAATTTGTACTTTTTGTGTAATGTCTCAGCTAGTCTTTATAGTTCATACATGCCATTTATGTCTTTTAAAAAATTTTATTCCTAAAAGTTGCCTTGATCTACTTTTTGAAGAACTTTTATATTTATGCATGGCTCCAACCCTGTGTATTTCACATGTACAGATTGAGAAATGATGTGATTATATTTCTTGAGGATTTTATTAATGTGATGGTGCTGTGGATAAAATAAGTAAAAATTATGTTATGGTATACACAAAATTATTTTTAGATTTCATTTATACTGCACTTTTAAATATATTTTTTAGTTTGTAGTTTATTGTAAAATTGCTTTTAAATTAAGAGCCATTTAAAAATTTTATTCTATTTTTATACTAAGGGTATCTAAATTGAACTTACCAAAATATAACTGGGAAAAATAAGAAGTTATATAAAAGTTAAAAAGATGTAAATATAGAATATATTGTGAATACTTGTTATTTGATTTCTCTTAGCAAATTTTTGTTTTAATATTTTCTGTCTTTACAAATTTTGTATATTGAAGCATTTATTGAAAGACTTCCAATTAATTTTGGAATGTCTATTTTTTTTAGATTTATTGATTTTGTTTTTAACTACATTTTTTTTGCTGTAATGATATTTGTAATACTTGAACTTGAATATATATATATAAAACAGTACCTCTGTTTGAAAGTTCAAGAAATCTGTTCCACAAATGTCATTGAAATGAAAGTATGATAATTAAGTCAAAAAGTATATATTTATAGATAACTACTGCTCAATGCACTGATTTACAAACAATTAACAATTATCCTGAAAAATTATTTATGGAAATCTGAAATTTGTCCATATAAAATAAACATAAAATTATTTAAAACAGTTTCATTTTATAAATGCCTAATACTTAATCTCAGAAGGGGGGGGGGAATGCAGTTCTCATCATTTTGCTGACAGCTATTATCCTTTTCATTAATTCAAATGGAAGGTGTAATAAATATTGAATTAGAGTAAATACTGAAAAGAAAAGACATGTTTATTATAATAGACTATTCCAAATTTCATTTATGCAACCTCTTTATTTTTGATCATAGAGTCTATATATATATGTGATGTTATAGTATCAAACTTTTGCTGTGTGTCTACTGAAATAATAAACATGATCTCTAGTTTGCTTTTTATACACATATTTTAGTTACTTATCATATATGAACTATGAGCAAAATGAAAAAAAAGTTGAAATTAGTTGTTTGCTTAAAAATTCAGAATTTAATCCTGATATATATCTTTCGGTTTTAATTTCAGTAGTATTGTATTGTGTAGAATTTATATATATATTTTTATGGTTGTTAAAGCCACATTGTTGTGTTCATTTCAAAAGGTCACAATGTCATGACATATTAAAAATTGATTTGTTTTTAAATTTGTAAAGTGAATTCATATTTTTGTTTATTTATTTGAAGTTTATTTGAATTATATATAAATTTTTTTAAACAATTATTTGTAAATATATTGTTCTCTCAGTAAATGTGCTACAATTTGTGTTTAAATTAAAGAATTGAAAGTATTTCTATCATTAGAGAGATCTTTTTTTTCCACTTTTGATAGTCTAAAATATGCATTATATATAATGTAAGTAAATTATATTCATTTTATTTAGAAATAAAATATGTTTATGTAGAATTTACGTATGAACTATGTTTAATTTTTTAAATGTTATCGATAATGAGATATTGAATAAAGATATATTTTTTCTCTTATCACAGTCGCAAAAGAACAAAATAACTGAAGCATATTTCAAAAGGCATAAAAAATGTGAAGTATTTGTTTTATACAATGTGTACATAATTACTTTTTAAAGGAAATGTTTTCATATTTCAAACATATATGTAAAAATTTTTTATGTATAGGAAATAATTTTTGTTATTTTCTGCTTGTTGAAACTTTTGTACAGTTTTATTTATGCATATTTTTTTTTTTATAAAAATTAGTATAAGTAAGTTTTCTTAATCTTTGAGTTCAGAATTTCTTAATCCATATAATGTAAACTTTATTGCAAACAGGTTTTCAATTCAAATATTTTTTTTTACCTCCCATTTGTATTTGTAAATAATGAAGGGACTGTGTGATATTTCTGTAAAATGCATTTGAAAGATTTTGCATGTAGTCATAAAACAAATTTGTGATTCTATCAAATGCCTCCTTTTCTTTTATATGGGTATTGAAAAGTTTTCTAACTCTCTTCCTCATGCCCTACAAATAAGTATCACTATCTTCTGAAATTTCTCTTGGAATTAATTAGTTTCTCTGTGAATAAAAAATATTAAAAAAATTTTAATCTCAAGAAATAGTCATAATAAATTGTGGTTAAAATAAAACTTAGAAGAGCATTTGCTTGCAAACTTTTCCCAGTAAAATAAATAAACCTATAAATTTATTCAATTATACATTTTGATACACAATAGTTTTCTTCATATTGGAATAGAATATTTTACATATGATAAAATGTATAAGTAGTTGCAATATGTGCAGAGGATTTGTGATTATGACAAATATTTACATTATTTATAGTAAATTTTTTTTGATGTTTTATAATATTGCACATCTTCAACTAAGGAATCTGTGATACTGTCATGGCAATCAATTCTAAAACTAAAAAAACATATTGTTGTGAATTTATGAAAATACTTGTGTAATGTAAAAGTCTTTTTTTTTTGAAAAAAATTATTTCCTCTGTTTGTAAAAATAATTTATCTATTTGTTTTCATTCCAGTTTTAAGATAAAAATTTTATAAATTTTTAAAAAATATAATCAGGCAATGTTTATGGGAAAATGTATGGTTTAATCTAAAAAAGTTGTAAATTTCAAATATTGCTTTTCATTCTATTAAATTTTTTTTGCTATGTTTTAAAATAACTGAAACTGTGTTGAATTGAAATTAAATACTAAAAATATTGATGTAATTAACTTATATTGTTATTATTGCTTAATCTGCTAAATTGATATCTGTTATTGTTGCTTTATATGCTTAATTGATATTTGTTATTAATGTTTAATAATACTAAATTGATATTTTTCCTTTTTCAAAATATGACCCATTCCATTATGTTTGTTAAGCTCTCTTATAAATGTATATTATTGTATAATATTTAAGAAATTTATAATATATTACAGGTGTTTATATCTCATAATATTGTGTAAAATTGCTTCAGCCTCATAAAAATATATGAATGCAAAGTTCATATAAATTCAGGACACATGTATATCGATTTCAGGTAGTAAATAGTATGTATGTAAGCATTTTTTAAAATTACTTTTATGCATTCATCTTAAATGAGGATAGTCTATCTTTGCATAATATTTAATAATGGAACCTTTAATTCTGAGCATTTTTTGAGACAGAAAAATGCTCTGATTTTGTTATTCTATAGAGAACTGCATATTTTATTATATAATTCAATTCTGTATGAATCAATTTCCTTGAGTATAAAATATTTCATATTTCGTTTCCTGTGTTGTAATGCAAAATGAGCTTTTAACTTTAATTGTTAAAATGCAAAATTACATATTTATGGAATATTTCTAAATATTGTAGACACAGTATGATTAGTTATATGTGTTATAATCGCAAATTTGTATGAAAAAATATTCAACATTTTTCACTTGGAAAATATGTTCCAAGTTTGGGTCCTGCTTCTTGACATTATACAAAAAGCAGCCTTAATTATTCAACTTGTCTTGCATTAATTTGTTATTAATTGAATTGATTATTTTTTAAAATTTATTATTTAGTTATTTTCTGATAAAAAATGTATTTATTTAAAAAGTATTTTTAAAAATTTTATTACATCAAAAGAACTTTTTGTGAAAATAAGGCACATACATATAAGTAAACATACTGTGAAAGTGAAATTGTAGATAATAATTCTTCTATTTCTTGAGATCATTATTACTATCCTATTAAAATAAGTAAAAGGAGCTAAGTTATTCCAAAACAGTAAATTAAGATAATTTTTTAAATTCAGATGATTTCTCTCAAATGCAATATTTTTTTGCTGGTCAAATTATAATTAAACAGACCTATAAATAAAATTGCAATTGAGAAATATCTTTGATTGATGATGAATTGTTGGTGTTCGTGTGAATTATGAATTTATGAACATGTTGAATTTTAAGTATATCATTTTATTTTTAATATATATATATAAATAAATTATGTATATTTGTATTAAAAGATCTAAAAATGTTTACATAATTTAAAATATTTAATAAATAAAACCAGGACAAATAAGAGAAGGAAGGATTTTTTTTGAAAAAAATATATATATGTTTTTGTTTTGCAGAATTGTATAATATTTCTTATTTGTTAATTTATTTCTTGCTTTTATAAAATATTGAAAGAATCTAACTATAAGAATTGAAATCAGATTTATATAAGAAACTTTATTTGCTTATCTGTTAGTTTTAAGTTAATAATTTTTCTTGCCAGTAATATTTTTTCTTGCTCTTCCCTTCTTTATTTTTTGCCAATTTTTTAATTACATTATTCAATTTTTTTTATAAAAAAAATGGAGGTGTATGGAATGATTATGAATTTATTTGTGTCCTAATTTATGAAGAAATTCCTGGTATATTAAAAGTACCAGAAAAAGGTCAGTTTTAATTTCAGAGTATTGGAGCTCTTAAGATATTCTGTTTAATGCAATATATTATTCATAAGAATTTCTTACATTCGCATCTTGTAAAATTCTTTTATTCATTACTCTTGAGAAATTTTTTTTGTCGATAAATACTTTAGAAGCAATGTTATAGTATAGAATTACCCAGAGAAAGTGTTAAAATTTATGTAATGATCTTTTTATAGGAAGTGGGGGAGATTAAGAAGTGTTTAACTTTTATTATTTAGTCGATAATGCTATAAATATCATGACTCGTAAATTTTTTAGTCAGGATAAAAAAAAGAGGAGGGTAAAACAATACTTCATAATTTTTGTTAAGATGAGGATGATTCTAAAAAATAATTATATTGAGAACATGCAAGGATAACATGTATCAATGAATTAATTTCTGTGTATGTATACTTATTGGAAAGAAATGCTTACTTTACTTGAAAATAATTTTTTCTATGTTAATATTGATGTTTTTCTAAATGCATTTTTGCATCTGGATGTATATTTACAGTAATGTGTATACCTTTATGGCATTTAAAGTAATATTTGATGTTTTCCATTGAATGATATTTGATGTAATTATAAAAAAAAGGATATAGCATTAGAAATTTATCAAAATTTTAATAAAATTAAACATGGCCAGAACAAAACAGGCTTGTATTTTGAAAGAATTGTACCTAAAAATTTCAAAAGAAAATAATGTTAAAATGTATTAATTATTATCAAGCCTTAAAAATTTGTAATGTTTAATGATTCTATTAGGTGGGTATTCTATTAAATAAAAACTATTAAGGAAATTTTTAAAAATAATTATCAGAATTTATTTAAGTAATTAATTTTACTTCGAATATATTTTTATTCTGGTTTTTTTAAATTATGTTATAATTATAAATGTATGACCTATAACAGTTATTCATATTACAGAACAAATGCCTACCTCTATTTTATTTTTAAGCATTTTAATTTAGCAGTATTATTTATATATAAAAAAAATGTCTCTTTAGTTTTCATACTCAGTTAGAATGAAGTTTTTTATTCCAAGTTAGTAATCATGAAACTTCAGAATCATATTGCTTTTTTTTTTTTAAATTGTATGTGACAAACACATAGATGGTGAAATTTATATTCTGTCTTGATTGTAAATATTTCTAAAACATTCCAGCATATGCATTTGAAAATTGATTTTGTATAAAAGAAATTGTATGGCAGATTTGGTATTGTAAAGACTGTGAATGAAACATTTCTAATGCGCATTTTTCTATATACCGGTGATTTAAATTAATTAAACTATTGAATTGTTGTTGAAATATTTGTTGTTTTATTTAAAGGAACATTCACAAAATGTTTTCTTATGGGATGGAATTAATTCCATCGCCGATAGCCCTCGTGTTGCTTCGAAGTGCAGCATGAAGGCTAAACAATCAACCTAGCATCCCGATTCTTTCTCTTTAGGTGAAGAAAAATTTTACTCTACTCTCTCACGTTTTTTTGAGCGATCGCAATAACCGAACAGTCATGTTTGCGCAAGCTTTGTGGCTGACGATTATCAAGGCATCCATTGACGTATCAAGACATTCCTTGCATATTAATAGGGATTACTGCGTATTCAATCGAATCGAAGATTAATTTCCTAACAAGAACGAGGAAGATAGGAGAGTGAGATTATTAGATCAGGTATCGTCCTGGCCACTTGACCGTAGTTTGAAATTGGAGTTCCTTCCACAATAATTTTTGTGTACGAGTGCGGATCAAATGTGAACGAGAATTTTTTTAAAAAAAAATCTTTTTTGAAATGCTACTTACCAAAATTACATCACGTTATTTTCCGTCATATCTTTCTTGAAGATTTGCACATTTTTACAAAATATTGGGAAGTTTTCTTATTCCTGTTTGATAAAAAGAAGTCCAACGTGTAAGGAGTCAATTGCGCACAGATTCCTCAACGAGTATGTTCACTGATTAACTTTTTCCTCATACGCTTCACTGAGAGGTTTAAGCAGTTGTTAGTCCTTGGGTGCTAAGTGTGGATCATAAAGAAGATGTCCCGAGTGTTGTCCAATAAAATTTCTTTAATTTTTCATGGGTGACACTGGATGTGTTGGGATGTTCTATTGTCGTTGTGAAGAAGAACTTAATGTTTCGCAGTTGGAAGCCTTTTGGACCCACATGCTGCTTCAACCTTCAAAAATCTACAGTAGTATACGACATTAATTGTACATTTGTCTTGAAAAGCACCATTGTACAAAATACTCTGTGAATCCCAAAAACCAATAACAAAAACTTTACCTGCAGATAACCAAGCTTTTGCTTTTTGTGGAAGTTTTACTTTTTATGCACCATTCCATATGGACCGCTTTGTTTCAAGGGGTGTAGTGACGAAATAAATAAGCATATAATAATGAAGAGCGTAAATAAATGTAGAAGCCATACGATTAAATAACTTATCACTGTTGCGAATCGAAGAAGTGTAATGCACCCTTTGATTCTGTTCGTTTTTTAAAAGCTCTTCAATAATATGATCGTGTGATGAATTTTTTCAAATAGCTTATGGTACATACATGAATCTCAGTGTTTTCGGAACCCTATAGCTTCAGGTAATACGGCCACTAATGGTTGTATTAGCTTCACTAGTGGATGCGATTCTTTCATGCGAACATTTTGGTTTCGTGTTTTTATTGTTTTTAAAATTATGCATATTCTGCTCTTTTCCGTAATACATTTTTCTCTTTTATTGTCTGGTCATCATCTCACTAAACGGACAACGGATTGGGGAAATTGGAGTCAAGAGAATATGAAGCTTTTTTTCTTATTTACGTTCGATTCATTTCAAATATAAATAAAATTTAGTTCATTAAAGTAAAAAAAAATTAACTTTTTTTATTGCTCTTTTAATTTAAGAGAAGAAAAATTCGGTAGAAATGGATTTATCGAGAAAAAAAGGAAAGTGGTCTAATTACTTTCATTGGCCATATTACCTGCAAAAAGAAATGTTTCGTAAAACTCCAAATTTGAAAGTGAACATCAAAATTCTTTTAAATTGAAAGAGGTGAGATGGAATGAATATCCAAATGTTGTTCACACATTTCTTTCAAATTCATCACAACACTATCAATTTCAGTTTAAAATAGGGCCACGGTAGCCTAGTGGTCAAGGTCGTGGACTCGATCCTTGGCCGCCAAAGACACGCCGTATAGCCGGGGCTGATGCACGTTAAATCTGTTCGGGGCCCAAAGTCCTCCCGAAGGCGTGGTGTGGATGTTAGGAGAAGGGGGTCCCAGCTCAGGTGTTGTCTTCGTCACTTGACCGAGGCTCAAAATTACGAGGTCCGTCGCCAATAGCCTCGTGTTGCTTCTAGTGCGACGTTAATAAAAACTAAACTAAAATCAGTTTAAAATAAGAGTGACCATACTACCCTCGGATACTTAGAAAAGTAGTAGGACTGTGTGCAACTGTTTAATTCATCTGTATTAGAATATGTAAAAACGTCATTCAAGGAGTAAATTTTCTGGTGATAAAACGGAAGTATTTAGTTTTTTGTTCTAAATCGGTAGTTCATGAATGTTTTCGTTATAATTCATAACTAAAGGTCTGTATAAGAAAGCTGTATAACAAAAGCTGTCTAAATTATTATTTTTTAAAATTGAATTCCGTTCATTTAATTAAAAACAGTTTTTTTTTTGAAAATCCCTCCTTGGCTAATGTGTATGCCAACAGGCAAATAATCGTCTCTGAGATGAAAAAATATGGAATAAATGTTCCAAATTGTGTATGATAACCTTTTTTTTCTTTGAAAACACAGCTCTTATTCACTCTTGTTTAATTCTCCAACTTCATATCAGACGGACAGGAATTCTTAAGATGCACACACAATTTTATTCGAAGACCATCACAATCGAAAAACTATTTACACATATTTAAACTTTTCATATGTATAATGCATTTCTCAGAATTTTATACATGTGTAGTAATTATTTAAACTTGACTCTAATATTCTCAGATTTTCTTTTTAAATCCGATATGAAATAAATATTTATTCGTTAAAATGGGCAGAATTTTGCAGGAGTGCTTACCTTCGTTATGCTCTAACCTCCTATTCAAATGGACTTGGTGAGCTAGCTTTTCGTTGGTTTCTACGTATGCCCAGAATTTAGGAAAAATAGTGGTATTTAGGTTTTACTTTAAGTTATTGCAAATATGGTTGAGAAAATTTAAAAAGAGGAATTTTCGGAGGCACTTTAGTGAAAGACGAATCTTATGAGTAGTGTTGGAAGTTCATTACAGTCGGGGGGAAAGGCTGAATTTTGATTGGTTTGCTGGAAAGTGGAATGGGTGTTAACCAATTAAGATATTTCTCGGGATTTGGAGTATATTCTTTAAATTTTATTGTAAGATTTATTATGAGAGTTATCAATGATACAAAAGATTTTTTGGAAATTTTTGTAATAAATTGCTTTATAGAAGGGTAATTTAGAGCAGCTCGGAGTCCATTGTTTCCCATACACCCAACTTTCGTCTGTAATTTGTCTGAAGATTGAATTTTGAGCTTTTTGAATTGTATTTATATTTGTTTTCGCTGCGAAGCCCCACACAGGGCAGGCGTATGTAATGATAGGTCTGAAAATCGGAGTATAAATAAGCATTTTGTATGTTCGATTTCATTTGGATTTCCAAGAAATTATCGGGAATAGAATTTACAGGTTACTGCTCGGAAATTATCCTTATTCTGTGTAATGACTGAAATGGAGTGTTTTATCGAGAATCACCCCGAGTATTTGGTTTGCTTGGTCCAGGAAATTTTATTTTCAGGAGGATAAATATTTGAATCGATGTTTTCCTTTTTTATGGTGAAAAGAACTGCTTCAGTTTTTCATATATTTAAAGCTATTTTTCAATCAATAACGCAGTTTTTAAGGGCTTAGAGATGTCTGTTGAGAGCGTATGCTACTGCTTTCAGATTTTCGTGGTGTGCGAGAATCGCAGTGTCATCGGCATACATACATGAATGTTATGTTTTTTGGGATATAATTTACGAATAATGTTGGACAAATAAGACTGCCCTGAGGTATTCCTGCTAGGATATTTCTGTTTTCAGAATACGAATCATTAATTCCAACAATGAGAAATTTCTGTTTTGAAGATGAGAACTTATTAGGATGATTAATTTTGGAGGGGATATCATATTTAATAAGCTTATAGATAAAGCCTAAATGCCAGATATCGAAAACAAAATGGCAGAAAGCTTTTTAAATATTTAAGTAGACTGTTCCTGTCGACTGATTTTTTTTATATCAAATCCTGATTTGATGCATTCAACAACTCGGAGCATTTGGTGTGCTGTGGACAATATTTGATGGAAACCGTGCTATTTAGGGATGATGATATTTTTGGAGTCGAGGTGGGGGTTTCGTCTAATGAGAATTATTTTTTCAGCTAATAGAGAGAGGAGTGAAATGGGTCTCTAATTTTCAGGGAGCGTTGGGTCTTTTCCATGTTTGAGGATGGGTATAATGACAGCTGTTTTCCAATAATAATTTTTTAATAATATTAGTGATCATCATAAAAGTTTTGAATTTAAGATTTTTGACCATTTTATTTCTAATGCCTTCTTTTCCTGGGATGTTTTTGATTTTTATCTTTTTAGCATGTTCAATCATTTCGGATAGGAGGGGAGGATTAGCGTGGTGTTAAAAAGATTATTTTCCTTAGCAAAGGGCGGAGCTATGATTGCAATATTCAAATCTGCGTAATTTCTTAAGATGTTTCCTCTCATTTTTGTAATATTATGGCTTCATGTCTTGTGGTGGGCATTAAAAACTCCGCAAATTATAGAGATATGTCCAAATCTGATAATTTTATCAAAATCATTTGGGAGTTCAGTTGGAGAGGATTTCGAATAAGCGTAGAGAGAGGTAATGTGTATTGGATTGTCGTCTGTTGGGGTCAGCGCTACAATAGTAGCTTCTGTACCGTGTAGATCAGATGCGGGGATTGTGCGGTATGGGAGAGACGTTTAATAAGAATGGCGGTGCTCCTTGGAGAGATTGATTCCCTCTATCATTTCTGGGGAGTGATATGGGTAATAAGGGATGTTAATGCTCATTCCTGGTCCAAAGTGTGTCTTTTGTAAGAGATTGCTTATCTTTTGCTTCAGACCTAAGGTCTAGCAGGTTCTAGTAGTAAGTCTAGTAGTCCCTACAGGTCTGAATCCGTGGAAAGCTGGCATTGCAGATTTTATTACCGCGGGATTGCATAAATTAAATCTAAATTGGAATGGCATCAGGAAATAAGAATGTACTCTACTATGAGCTGAAGAATAGGAAAAATTAAGAAATTAAATTATATTTAAGTGAAATCATTACACACACACGAGTATATTCTAGTATGAAAAATCCACAAAATAGTTTGTAATAACTTGAATCTGGCGACAGCTAAATCATTAAAAAATCACGTGATCGTGAGCAATAGATTATATATACAGCGACTGATTTACGATCTTACTCTGAATCGCCTTGGCATGCAACTTCATTCATAACTTCCAAATTTACATCCTTTCATCCATCCATTGTACATCTATGCAATTTTCAACTTAATCTTAATTTTATGCAATTCTGGGTCAGTTAAAGGCCGAAGTCATGCTCCACATTTAAAACAGATACGAAGATTAAAAGCTTACAAGCTTAAGTGACAGTTAATCCGTCAATCTATATTTTACGATCTTTTTGCGGCTTTTCATAGAGATAAGAAATTTAACGTCTGTTAAAAACACGTACAGAAGATCCGAAATAAGTTCAGTTGGGGAATTTAAACAGATTCTAAAAATATTGGTTTGAAATTCAAGTATGAATAATGTTGGTTCTATACAGGTAGTTTGGTATTTTTTTTTTATAATAGTTTGAAGTTTCAACAAAAAAATCAAAATATGAGACGTTAAAAAATAACGTTAAGTGTATAATTTCTTCTGAATTTTTGGAGGTGGTACTGGGTAACAGGCGTTTTCAGTTAAAATTCTTTGCAACTACAGTTACGCTTTTTACCACTTTGATCGAAGTTGTTATTTTCAAATACTTATTACTCGAAACTAAACTTTTATTTATTCAAATTTTTTGTTATATTAAAATTTTGTTCTTTTTAATCTTTGTCTTTACTGATGAGTTTGATTATATTACTATAATGTTATAGAAATACGTTTTACAGAGTTGATTTTTGCGCGTTATATTACTTGAATAAAGAAATAAGATTTTGTTTGTGTATCCCACAGTTTTTCGTGATTTCGATTCTTTCCGTTAATTACGAGTTGGATAGTGTTTCATGTTTTCTGATTTATTTTTACAGCTGACTTTTATAGTGCAAATAAATGTACATTTTCATCAAACGTCTCGTATCTGCTCCTATTCACTAAAACGAAGCATTTTTTTTTTTTTTTGCTGTAAAATGTTTTATGGAAAGATTATTTGTTGAACTATACTGTAGATCTTGTAGAAAAATATTCGCAATGCATATCACATTTAAACATGAAGACATTGCATGTAGCAAATCTGAACAATTTTGCTTTTTTTGTATGACGTATAATGTATATTATTTTTACAACTTCAGGCCTTTATTTATTGAAACGGTATCTGCGAATATCTGCAAAAATTGTAGGAGGTATTGTATAATTCTTTATAAACAATTAACTGTGCTGTATTTCCTTTATAAAGGTATGTTACAAATACAATAATATTAGCTGCATATACATAATATTGCATCTTAGTGCTCATATTTCGGATAAATAGTTTCAATATGACTAGGAAATAGATTTTACTTGAAATTTCTTATTCAGGGAATATATTTATGCATTATTTAGAATATTATTAACTTTTATTTATGTAAAATTATTTTACGCGACAAGAAAATATGCACATACTAGATCTGGGCGTTAAATAATGAAAGAATTACGCATGCTCCAAACGCCAGCGACCGACAGCTGTTTAGAGTGAATCCTTTTTCGAATGCAGTACCTCTCGTTTTTGTAAACAAATTTGTATACCCCTTAGCCTCCGTTCGTATTAGAATTATTTTGTTTTGTTTTGTTGAGAAAATGATTAGTGTAATAATAGAGCAACGAATTGTTGTGAAATTTCACATGTGAAACAGAAAAACCGTTACTGAAACTTATAATTTAGAAGTGTATGATAATGAATTCTTATCGCGTGAACGTTTTTTTTTTTTTTTTGAGTGGTTTAAGCGTTTTCAAGATGGCCGAAAATATGTTGAAGATGTTTCATGCCTCGGCAGCCCTTCCACGAGAAAAGCGGATGACAGTATAGAAAAAAATCGATAAACTGGTTCAATCTGACCGTCGGTTAAGTATTTGTGCTATTACAGAGACTGCAAAAATCGATAATGAATCTGATGGTAAATTTTACATAACAATTTTAACATGCAAAAAGTGTGTGCCAAAATTTTTTAAGTTTGAACACAAGAAGCTCGCAAAAATATTTATATTGACAGTTTGAATGCCACTGGAAATGACCCAAATTTATTGGAAAGGATAATTACGTGTGACAAATAATAGTTTTTTTACTTGCGATCCTCAAACAAACCTCCAACCCATGCACTGGAAGAGTCCATCTTTACCGAGAGCCAAAAAAGCTCGAATGAGCAAATCAAAATTCAAAGCAATGATTTTTTTTTTTCGAAATTCATGGAATTGTGTTCTTTCACTGGGTTTCTGAAGGTCAGACTATTAATCAACATTACTACCTTCACGTTCTTGCTGAGCTCCGTGAAAGAAAAAGGAAAAACCGACCCGAATTGTGGAAGAAAAGTCATTCCGCATCGTCTGTCAAGAGTTTTCTAGGCCAAGTACTGCAACCCAGGGTTAGAACATCCGCCTTATTCGCCGGATCTAGCGCCATGAGACTTCTAAATGTTTACTAAGGTGAAATATGCATGAAAAGGAACAAGATTTGAATCTGTTGAAGCTGTAATAGAGAATGCGGTACGCGTCCTGAAGAAGCTGACAAAAGATCTTCAGCACAGTTTTGAACAATGGAAGATTCGCATGGAGTGTTGCAGGGATAGAGAAAGGGTGTATATTGAAAGTGATAATAAGTAAATATGTATCAAATAAATATGTTTTTCAGCGTCGGTCTCGTTATTTAATAGCCACACTTCGTATATACTACTGTACTATATTGTGCAGGGTTCTGAGTGAACTCATGTTTCTTACAATTTTAGAAACTTTTTTTTTTCATGCATTATGAAATCATTAAAAAAAAAAAAAAAAAAAACCTATATCTAATTTTGTGTTTTTTTTTTAAAACTAACTATTTATTTAAATCTTTATTCATAATTATCAAACATATTATACAAAGTAAAGCGACTGAAAAAATTACATGATCTGATATTGATTACCAAAAACGCCTTAGCATTTAAAAAAAGACGATCGCCTTGGAAATTAATTTCCGAGAAAAAGTAGATTAAAATTTTGAAGGCCAATAAAATGATTTGGTACACCGTTAAAGAAAATTTAAATTATTCACTAAATATTGTGGCTAGTTCTATGGAATTTTGTACAGATATTTACTAAAATCCTGCAATTAAAATAAGATCGATACTTTAGTCACCTTTAAGGTACTGTGTCCCCTAAAGTATTAAAAAGCTCAATATGGAACATAATTTTTAATACAAATCAATTATGCTTTGCATCCATTATTTTTGGAACATTTTTTTAAAGACCATCAAGATTAACAATACACATTTATATTCTCGTAAGGAAAACATAATAATGGACAACTCACTTGCGTTTCTTAATCTATCTTTAGACTGCGTCATTTGCAGGTTCTTCTTTCAAGTACTCTAATATTTTCTGGTCTTTTACCTGCTGCAACGGCCAATTTCTTAATTATTATTGGGATATTTTTAATCAATGTAAAGTTTAGATGGCTATTTTTTAAGTTCTTCTAGAAAAAGGTACCTTCGGAGTAACTTGTTTTGATCGTAAAAAGAATGCACACATACATAAAAAAAACAGACGTATTTATAGAAGCCAGGTCAGTTATATTGTAGAATGAATTGCCTCAGATCACACCATCTAGAGAGTTCCTCTTTGCATGTATACGCTGGCATCTAATTTATCACTAGTACTTACTTCACCTTTATATCTTGTTATATCTGGCTTCTGTTCGTTCTCATCCAAGAGTTCGGCCTTAGGATGTATTGTTGGAAGCAGGATTCTCGATTTATCTTTTTCTGCCCGCGTAAAACAAGAGTCATTTCCGGTTGAAACCGAATGACGAAGAAAATATTTTTCTTTCACGTGACATCCACCCAGAATAATTTGAAATGAAAACCATGCAAAAATACTAAATTTATTTTTATTCGAATTTCTACGCATATATGAGTGATATAGATCAATTAGACTTGGTCAGGTAAAATATTTTTTTCTCTAATTTTGCTATGGAAAAAAAAAAAAAAAACCTTTTCTAATACATTGGAATAAATGTGCAGATTACAGGAGGATATATGGAAAAATAGCATTGGTGTAATTTTGGTAAGTAATATTTAAAAAAAAATATTTCTTAGTAAAATCTCGTTTATATTTGATACATCCTCGTAATAGTAAATCCCCCATCCCGAAAAAAAAGTATTCCTGGAAATGCAGAGAGAGAATGTTTATAGTATGACTAGTAGTCATATGAAATGTATTGCGATAACATTATGCAATGTATATCCAATTTCTTTTTATTATAGAATTGGTATTGCTTGAGGCGAAGAGATGATATTACTTAATTTTCCTCGAATATTAATTTGTTGGAGTGATACTGGGAACCCTGTTTCTCTCTCATGGCCTATTAAAAGCGAAATAATGAACAATACATTCGCTTCCTTCCGTTATATCAGCGGATATTGTTTCACTTTCGATAATTAAATTAGGATTCGGAAGAGAGAGAGAGAAGCTCAAAAATGGGACTGGGAGAAAGTTTGACCTGTTTTTCGGAATGCTGTTAATTGTATCGCATTTTGTTAAAAAAAATTGAAAATTGTCCATTTATAAATGTATTTTGTCGCTTTCGTTGCAATATCGAACAAATTATAAGCATGTGTGTTGGTTTTATGCTATTCTGAAATGCCAAGGATTAAAATGCTAACGTTGTATGAAATCGAATGTATATTTTTATGGTCTGAATAATATCTAGTAAGATATTTTGAAGTTTCTCAGTTCTTTGTGTGTGCAATACTATGTTAGTTACCACACATATTGTTATGAACCATGACGTATAAAATTTCATTAGGACTTTTCGTGTTACTATATAAACCGTATTAACCCGAATACCATTAAGGGTGATCCTCTTTATATAGTTCGAGCAGCACAGTCACTGAATAAAACTTATTTTCGAACATAAATTGAAAGGTAAGGAGAGGGGTTATTTATACCTCTTTTCAGCAGTGGTATATCCAAAAACTGTTTGTTATTACTCTTTTAGCGTTGATTTTTCACGAACTCATACGGAATGGTGGCACAATAACATAAATTAATTTTCGTTAACAAGTGTCGTCTGCACTTAAAAATACTCACAAGTTTCCGATTTTTTGAGTACCGCCTGTACTCAGAAGTGATCACAAGTTCTCTGACCGTACTTATTGAAGAGAGCGAGCGTCCATGTTTTTTTTTTGGCGGCAGAAAATCAGTTAGCTTGTTCGCGTCGTAATTTAAGATCGCATTTTTAATTTTATTTTAACTCTAAATCCTAATCCGTTTGCCGAGATCCCATTGTAGAGGTTGGCATCGGTATGTTGAAAAGAACCAAGCTCATTTTAGGAGGAAAAATAGTTTATTGAAAGATGAAAAATTAAAGAAAAAGATGGACACGCATTTCTGCGTGCTTACACCTCGAGATCTAACCTTCTAAACTGCGTTGAATGTGGCGCTGCTGTAGCACAGCGGAACAATTCCCATAAATATAAAGTTCACTATGACCAAAAATTTGCTACACCCAGTCTTGTTGAAACAATTAAATTTCTTAGCATTTAACGGTGGTTTGTTACATACAATTTTGTGGTAATACACAATATACTAATATAAATTATTACTTACTTAAACACACACACACACACACACACACATATATATATAAACATATATTCCTGTTTGGAATTTAAACACAAGATGAATATTCAGATCACATTGTATTAGATTTAGGGATCTTTAGGTGTTTTAACTAAAGACGAAAAGTATATTGGGGAATATCCTTACTGCTTTGAAGCGTGAGAACTACTGATTGAGCAGATTTAGAAAACATATGATTGAATAAATTGAAAGATAAAATGGATTTTTATCAGGAAATAAAGAGGAACACCTTACTGTGATAGTTAAATCATAGGATAAATTATGAAATTAAATTAAAGTGAATTAATTACATACAAACATGGATATATATATATAAGCGAAATACCACTGACTGACTCATCACGAGATCTCAAAGACTATACAACCGATTGACTTGAAATTTAGCACAGTTACTCATTTTGCGATGTAGACGCTCACTAAGAACGGATTTTACGGAAGTCTTATCCAAAATGTAATTTTCATAGGTTAATCTACTCTTATCCGTCGGTTATGTTATTTTGGCGACTTTATCGCCAAAAATGATATGACCGACGCCAAACGGAATATATTTTTTTATATGTATACTGTGTATTGTCACCAATTAAGTTTACTTGGAGAGATTTGCGCGTGCGAAATGGAAAAATACTAAATAGTTTAATATTGAAGAGCTGATGGAGGATTGGCAAGATTTTGGCGAAGGGGCTCTTTATGTGAAATTTCGTGCATGTCGAAATTAGGAAACGTACGTATTTAGCGATAGAAATAAATGAGTTTGGAATCGCACGGTTGGTGAAAGTGTAGTTTAGCTCCAAAACTTTGCAATATTTCGAAAAACACTAAAATGGCGACTTCTTACAGAATAGCGCACACGCAAGACAATCTTCGTTTACTACAGAATCTCGCTACATGTATGAACGAACTCAACACGCTAAGACATACGTAAGACATTTTGTACGTCCCGACTTGCCCGACTTTTTTTTTTTAGGATTGTAGTCACTTGCAATCTTAAATGGTCAGAAATCAAAGATCTCTTGAGGCAGGGACAGTAATCTTAATAAATATCTTAAAAAAAATCTTAATCTTATGATAGACACTATGTCATTGGGAGGGTATTTCATTTGAAAGTTACGCACATGATGAATTTTCTGACAAAAGGTTGTATCTTTGGCAATACTAGGTGTAACATGTTTACGGTGGAATGAATTTTATCCATAATATATATTTATATATGGGGTGACTTTTTATTATTATTTTTTTTTATTTTTCTCATATATTTCAAAGTCTTGGATAACCATTATTACAGACAATTAATTTCTTAAAATTTTAAATTTAGATTATCATTATCGTTTAAAAATTGAAATTTTCTTGATATTTTACGTATAGGTTCCAAAATATAATATTATCGTCTTCCCAGCGAAGCGGGTGGGTATCAGCTAGTATATATAGTATATATATATATATATATATATATATATATATATATATATATATATATATATATATATATATATATATATATTGTATAATTTCTCTTAATTATACTTTAATTTTCTATCCTCTAATTCAAAAGTAAAGAGTTCATTCTTTCCTTTATCCTTTTAGTTATTAGATCACGCTCATAAATTTTGTTTAATCCACTTTCCCACAGTCGTAAATCTGCCGAAATAATCCCTTCTAGACTCTTTGTCTTTTTTGAAATCCCCTAGAATCCCTAATCCTGTGCTACGTGTTCAATGACGTCCATTGGGAAAAACTCTTGCTATATAACTTGTTGCACAGCGAAAAAGCCCTCTCTCATAATCTTACTCTCTTATTGTTCGCTTATTCTCTACTGACATCTTCTGCTCATCTGTAATATTCATGTGGTCTCTCGCTTCGGCCTTGATGGCCAAAGCAGAGCTAAAGTCATCAGAACGTAACGCTCTCTCTCTGCTGGAATCAATAAATAATCTGATTATCAAAAACGGGATTGTTCATTTCAGCCATGTATTCAGACTGTTTCATTAATGTTGAACAAACGCTTAATATATTTCATGTATATATATATATATATATATATACGTGTGTGTGTGTGTGTGTGTGTGTATGTGTAGGATTTTCCAGCTAATTATCAAAGAATTAATTGTATTTTCCAATTACTGTAAAACCAGTTCCTCAGCTACTCGATTGATGGCACCACGAATCAGCGTCGTATGATAGCTCGTACAGGGCCACCTATACCTGAACAAAAATGAGCGACATTTCGTTCTCGCTCTCTTTCCGCTTCTCTTCTCCCGATGAAGTGAACTCCGAATGCCAGAGCGCGTTCCAACGCCCATCGCCGATATGGGCAAATATATATAATTCCCATGCCCATCGCAAATGTATACAATTAGACTGCCATTTATCCGTCTCAGAAGAACTGTTTACTCCTAATAGAGATAATCTATATATAAAATTAATGTGTATAGATTTGGCCTTCATCATCTCTTCTAATAAACTTAAGTAAAACTAGAAGCATCGTCATTGAATTACGAAATCATCATAGAATCCGGAAATGGAATTACTCCCCTAGACAAACCAGCCCTTTGCGTAAGAGCAAAATAGTGTAGATTCGGGATGTACAATCTCATCATCCCCGTTCTACATTCATGCCAGGGGGGGTATAATTAAAGTTACACTATTCAGAGGTCTGTAGAACCTGTTCTGCTTATCGGATTTTGACGAAACTTTGAATATGTGCTATAGGGACCATGGAAAATAGATTTCTGCAATAAAAAAAATTAGTACAAATTTTGACCCCCAGGTGGCTTTTATCAAATATTCCTTATGCAAATCCATAAAACCTCTATACTCTATATAAACTTGCAGTCATAGACAGAGAATCATTCAGCGTGCGTTTGTTATCGTTAATCATGCTCTTACCAAAAAAAAAATAAATAAAATCGAGCTTTTCTGGTAAAACTGTTTTATCAGAATGGCATCAACCACTTAGCTGCTCTGCGTGAATATCGTCGTTCGAAAGATCTGAGAAAAGGTCCTATATCGAGGATTGGTTTGAGGAAGATGATCATGAAATTTGAAGAGACTGGAGATTTGGGTGTGCTGCCCGGAAGAGGATGGAAACTGTCCAAGAAGTCGCTACTGCTGTGGTTGAAAGAGCCTCCAGTTCCATCTATTCTTCTACAAGTGATCGATCAGTGTCACGCGAGTTGGAGATTCCGTGGTTGCCAATACGAAAAATTCTGCTATACATTTTAAAATGGTATCCGTATAAGATCCACGTGATGCAAACGCTGAAACCTCAAGATCAGAAAACACGCCTTGAATTTGCTTGCCGAAATTTGGCGAGAATGGAAATTGATGACGCGTGGCCTTGTAAAATTCTATGGTCAGATGAGGCACACTTTTATTTAGATGGAGATTTGAATAGTCAAAATTACTGCATATGGGGTACTTCACCTCTTAATGTCCTGCATCAACAACCATCACATTCTGTTTACTTGACTGCTTGGTGTGGATTTGCTGCTGAGTTTATCCTCGGACCTTTTTTCTTTGAAGCTCTCACTCCACAAGGTCCTAAAAGATGCTCTATCCCAAGTGCACGGTACAGTGAACTCCTTCAGCAGCAGGTCATTCCTACTTTACAGGAACGACAATGTTTGTAAACCACTATCTTTATGCAAGATGGAGCAACTCCTCACATTGGGCGCCAAGTCAAAGCACTGCTTAGTGTTAACTTTGGAGATAATCGTGTAATATCCAGACATTTTTCGGATGCATGGCCTTTTCATTCACCCGATTTAAATCCTTGTGATTTCTGTTTGTGGGGATTTCTAAAAGACCATGTTTACGGAGGGGAAATCAGGACTTTATATGATTTAAAAGCTAGCATTATAGCCATATATATTTTTTATACTTAGCTACCAGATATAGATATTAATTTTTAGAATAATTTCTTTTATGAATTTCGAAAGTCTTAGATTTACTATTTTTCGTAGATTTATTTACAGCAAAAATTATTAATTTTAAATTGATTACTTGCTATAGAATTTCAAATAGTTTAAATTTGGTAGGATAAGTATTTATTAGTAAATATCCTTACTACTACTATGAGTATCTATCATATTATTATTCATTTACTTTGTGTGATACTAGGAATTTATATGAAATATATAATTTTTTTCCTTATGTAGTTAATATTGTACTTTTATATTTATTCATTAAAATTACATGTATTGATTTTATATGTATATTTACATAGCCTGGATTGTGACATAATCCTATTACTCGTCAAAGACAATTTAAATGTAACTCGAATCATGAATCTTAAGTTCAAGCACAGATAAAGTAATTAAAGTGGTCAATTGTGTTCATAATAGAGCTCATAATGCTGGAATGTCCAAAATCTAAGATGTGATATCGAAATGAAGGTAGGGCATGGTCCTCTTTCACAGCCAGACACATCGTACAGCATGACGGTTTACTGGTCAGGAGGCAGTTAAGGAGTTCCAAGAGCAGTCAATTCTACAATTGTTGCAAGGTAGTTTTTAGCTCCAAGATGGCTCTCGGAAGGGGATGGCGAGATGCAATTGCTCATCCAAAAGCATCCAGACATGCTCTGTAGGTTTAAGGTCAGAAGATCTGGCTGGCCAATACATGCGGTGATTATCTTCACTTTACAGGAAATAATTGACCAGCTGAGCCCTACATGGACGAGCATTATTGTTCAATAACAGAAAATTAGAACCAGCTGAACCCCTGAAGTCGAACATAGGGCTCTAAGATCTCTTTTCTAACCTTATAACAATCACGGAGCCTTTGTCATACACGTGCAGAGTTGCATGGCTTACCCAAACCATCATACTTCCAACATCTGAATAATCTTTTTCTAGATGGAGGGATAGCATTTATCCTTACACGTATGCACGCAATACGTTGCTGCTGATATCAAATATGCAAGTTTTTACAAATTACATGTAATGTGATCCAAAAGAGAATAAGTACCTGCTTATACAAGTTTATGAATTATACTTAATTAATATATAATTAGCTAATTTCAATACGTCTATTATATAAGTAAGTATTATGTTAGCACATAGGTAAACTCTGTGTTAGGTCATATGGCATTTACAGAATGCTTAAATTATGATGATAACCTGTTTAAATGGGTTCCAATCTCGTGGATCCTGATTTATATCTCATGCATTCCCAATTTTTTCTTTTGTTGACATGAATCTTTTGCAGGTCAGAGTCGAACCTGAGCTTCCATATACACTGCTTTAGTCACCTGCGTTCAAAAGCAGCACGAGGACCATTGACACATAAAGAACTACACTTAAGTGACGAGGTCGACATTTGAGTTGGTCCTCATTTTCCTTCCCTTTACGCTATACGAGGACTCTGAGGCTCACAGTTAAATTTAACAAACAGCTGCTTCCCTTATTCGGCACGATGGATTTTCAGTGGAATTAGGATTCGCACACTCGATCGCCATTGGTCAATGAAGTTAGCAGGCATTGCCATTCGGCTGCCGCTGGTTTTGGGGTAGTTTTTAATTCTAATATTATAAAGGATTTGTGTATTGTCCAATAATTTAAAAAAAGAATTAATATGCCTTAAAAATGTAAAATAGAACAAGAATTTTTGTTCATTCGCTTTCGTTCTTTGGATTTGTTTCGGGCTTCTCCCCAAAAAGATGTTTCAAAGTGCATAAAACATTTTTTTTTCAGGATTCTTTACATAATTATAAAAATATTATATCCTTCCTCTTTAGAATGAATTTTGTTATCTTAAAGCTAAGGAAAAATGAACAAAAATATTTTTTTCTGAAAAAGTTTTATGAATATATATTTATTTGCTATTGAAAATTAATTTAATTTCGCAGCAACGTGGATAAAAAAAACAGAAAATAAGTCTCAATTTATGATAAGTGTGTATGATGTAGGTTTTGCATTGAATATATTTAATCGTTTTCAAATGCACAGTAATTTTTCCGATGCAGATCAAATTACTTTTCAAACCAAATTCGTCGTTTGGTAACAAAATTAATGATTACTACAGAAATTCACCCGGAAAGTAAGTTTCTTCATATTCCAATCCTTCAGTTTTTGAAAAAAGTAATGGTCGTAGTAACATAGTAGTCACGGTCATGAACTCGCAGCCGGTGTTGTTTCCTTCTAATCGTGGGTTCGAACCTTGATTCCACGAAAGATCCACCGTCTAACGATGTTGATATTCATTAAATATGGTCGAGGTCCTTGGAGGGGAAATTTTGAGAGGGATGTGCCAGCTCAGGTATCGTTCTCGTTACTTGCCCAAGGTTCCTAATTACGAGGTCTCTCTCCAATAGCTATCGGGTTGCTTCTAAATGCGACGTTAATTAACGATCAATCGATTATTTTGAAAAAAAAGTAGAAAAGAAAAATATAAGAACCAAACACTCTTAAAATAAAAATTTCTGACCGTAATGTATTAAACTTATTCATTGAAAAATCAATGTCATAGTAAACACTTCCAAAAATTTTTTTTCATCTAATTTCAAACATATTATGATAAGTTATACTTTTCTCTAAATATTATATATTTCAAAAATTGTGAATTTTATTGAAGTTTCCAAAAAAATTGTAAGAATTTCGCAATTAAGCCAAATAATCAAATAAACCAATTTTTCGTGGTTATAAATTAAATCACTCAAAAACGGTGTCAATTACGAAATCACTATTTGAAAGTGAATAGTAAAAGGCATTAAATTTGAAAAAGAAAGGATATAATTATTATTTTTTACGGAAGTGGGAATTTTGAGTGCAAAAGTTATATATTGATCATGTTTTGGGATTTAAAAAAAAATGTAATACAAAACAATAATAAACAAAAAAAAAAAAACCCCTAAAAACATATGCATTTATAATTCGATGCAATTACTAATGCTTAACATAATTAAATAATACAGAGTAGGAATAGAAAATCATTTTAATTTCTGTAGATTCACTTTGTTACTCATACATGACTAAAGGAACTATTTACAATGATTCTAATTAGTATGCTCCTGCTTAATGTACTTATTTACAAGCAAAACAGTAACGTAATGTTTAATTTAATCAGTCTGTGAATAATCTGAAGTATAATCACAATAATTTTTCGTGTCGGTATTAACAAATTATTATTTAAAAAAAACAAAAAAAAAAAACATTTGAAGTTCAGAGAAAAATGTTATATGTTTGATTTGAGGAAGGATTTATGGAAGGGGGGGACATTCATTCCCTCTGTCCAATTCATTATTGTCTCTTTCTCACGCCCTTTGTTAATTAAGACCTCTCTGTTGACCTCGTTGCTGTTTCCGGGTATTATGGCGTTGCAGAAGAACAATAAATCACGGGTTATGAACTGTCGAACAGAAGAGAGAAACATCACTATATGATGTGACACCAATTATCACACCAGAAATGACAACTTTTGTGAGTTCAACATATAATGAGAAACATTACATACTTCGGATTATAAAATACGAGGAATTTTCGGATAGAATTCAAAGTTAGCTCCATTTTGTTTTAAACAGTTTAGGTTGAAAACAATTTAGGTTCGGGATCGGAAAACTCTAAATAAAGTTCAACAATTTTTTGTTCGACTGAAACAAAGAGAGTAAATAGTAATACAAAGCCCTGTGGGACTCTTTCAATCTTTTTGAAGTGCATTTCGGTACAAATTGCAAGGCTGTTAATAAGGGTTTCTTTAATTTTCCTTAATTCTTAAGTGATTCAAGCATCTGGAATTTCTTAAAAGGAGGATATCAGGGCACCATTTTGTGTGTGTGGGTTTTTTTTATGGCGATGCAAAATTTTGTGCATGTTATGTTAAGCCTAAGTGTCACACATAAGTTAGCGCCCATACCTGCTTTCACCAGTAATGAATTTAATTTTCAAAAATATAATAATAATAAATATCTATTGAAGCTCTTTCTGAATTGAAGAAAACTCTCGTAAGTTAAAGTTTCTAAAATTAATGGAATGATGCACTTCCTTAATTTATGAATAATCTGGAATACACAATAAATGACTGAAAATGGTGTCAAGTTTTCCAGAATTTCAAAATACTTGGAAGATCGCCATTTTTGTCTCTAGGTGCTTAGTAAATTTCTTAATATAGCTCTTACGTTTTGTCATGTTATGAGGCCAAAATATTTAAATATTGAAGAGAATATCTGTATTTTTTTCTTCTAATTTTTATTTCCTTTCCATGCACTCTTTGCAGAACAATTATTAGAAAACATTTAGATTCTGCTCAAAGTTGGGTAATTCAGTTAATGTTTAATTAAAATTTTAAACCAAGTAATAAATAAAAAAATACTAATATTCAATTGAAAATGTTAAATATTATTGTTGTAATGCTTTTTATTGTGATGGTTTGTAACCAGGTGAAAAGCTCATGTGTTCGATTGAGATTTGCTGTTACATATGAACATTTATGTAAATGAAATTTCAAGAAAAATTCAAATTTTCCAGAATTTTTTTGAAAGGAGTTTCACTGTTTTGTATGATTATTGGTAAGTATGTTTATATTTAGCAATTAGTTGTTTTTAAATCATACTCTTTTCTAGCCAATGTTAACAACAAAAATAATAAAAACAAATGATTCTGCCATAATAATCAATTATTAAATTAAATATTAAGATATATATAAAAGAGCAAGAAATATATTATTAAAGTTGACTATTGTATTCTGTTCGGATATTAAAATAAAAGCAGACGATAAAATAGTAAATAAATATATATCAGAAATGTAAATATGTAACTAACAAATTAAACTAAACTAACTAGCAAACTAAATGTAATTATTATAAATATAATATGTCATGATGTCAATCTTTTGAATCAAACCCCATATATTCTTTATCTTATGCCTCCATATTTTTGTCGTCGCCATTTTCTTAAAACAGTAGCATATTAGTAAATGTTAATATACACATAAAAATTAAAATGTATATTTTCAAAAAATATTTTAATTTGATATACAAATATGTGCAAAAATTATTCATATTGAATTTTATGAAGATCCAATAAAAAAGATATTTTATCCTTTTTGAATCCTATGCCTTTATGAAGGAAAAAAAAAATTTCTTTTGTGTGTGTGTCCTTCAGTACAGTACACAATTTTTTTTGTTACGTAATATGAAGCCCGAACAATGTAATAATAAAATAATGTGTGAATAACAATGATTGAATAATTTCTCTCATAGCAATTTTTCTTTCAACATATTTATATTTTTACATTGTTATTTATCTTGTCATATGCAGATAAATGCACGTATTCAACGTTCCGCACATGCAACTACGATTCAAGTTCAACAGGCGTACTTTTTGCCAAAGTTGCATTCGTAATGAATCTTTATATAGAATTCTCGTGAGTGTAGAAAATGATACCAATATTTTTCGATTAAAGAAATTCTTTTCATGAATATTTTTTCGAAATTATATCTGATATAGGTTTTGTGAGATTTAAAAACGCGTCTGGGTAAAAATTTGTGGATTTTGGAATTCCATTGCTTTTTTTCTGGAATATATTATCGTGTTCCTAGAACACTGAGTACATTTTCTGTGAGAAAGATTGATTATTTTCACTTGGCAATTTAAATTTTTTATTTGCAATTTTTTTCGATTTATTTTGGTTTTTAAATCTACGAAAACAGGAGATAATAATTTTTTCTCTTCTGTAATTATATACGCTTCTTTTATTTTTCAATTATGCGCTATTTCTGTTTTTATATAGTCACATCTCTGATATTTTTTTTAAGTTTTAAGTGAACCAAATATTTTAGAGTCAAATTCCTTGAAAATCTTTCATGATTTATGAATAATATCTTTTACATGAATACACGAAATAATATTCTGGATTTGAAATTCAAATTGTGGTTATTTGTTTTTACACGTATATAAATTAAAAATATCCATATATTAGAAAAAAAAATTATTTTTTGATGATATTTTTGTTTCGAAGCTGTTTTTTTAAATGAAAGCAAAAATGATGTTGAAGGAATTTTTCTTGTGTTTTTCTGTATAACTCACTAAATTTCAAGATCATTCTATCTTTGATGGATTTACACGCACATACATACGCACACACACAGTTATTTCCTTTGTTAGGAGTTTTCAAATTCATATTATTATAAACAATAAAAATTAATGAAAAATACATAATTAAACCAAATAAATATTATCCATAAGCAAAGTTTATTACAATTAAATAATTATAATTTTGACGTAATTCATTATAACCAAACACGTATTAAACACATTAAAATATGTTATTAATAACGCTTTTGTTTGGTTTAATAGATTTCTATAGATGATATATAATTTTGTTAAATATATAGTGAAGCATTTTTCTTAGAATTACACTCGGAAATTTCGACATGGAACAAAATCTTTGCTTAATAATATACTCTCATAGATTCAACACGTAGTGAAATAAAACCTGTCTGGAACCTGAAATTTATTCTTCAATTCCATTTAAATTCGGCGTATTTTTCAATGTTTTGGTGTCCTTGAGCTATGTTTCCCACCCATTTCTGACTTTTTGATAAGAATAATCTGAATTGAAGTTAAATGTATCATTTTAAAATGATACATATAACTTTTTTCTCATCATTTATTTGGTAGGATTTTGTGATGTATCTAAAAATAAAAATTTCTAAATCCCGTTCCTGATTTAAAGAATTATCTGTTTTTTTGAAGAGTAATCTGTCACAGTTTCATGAGCCATTTGAACACTATAAAGGTCAAATTTCACGTGTTTTTTCACCTCTTTGTTGACTTTTTGCTTCATATCGCAGTTGACGATTGGAGGCGTTTGACCTGTGAACTCTTTTTTTTTTTTTTTTTTTTTTTTAATTCACAGCTCACTCAAAGTAGGTTTTTGTGTGGCGATAATTCCTTCCAAAAAATTTCCCAACTCACTTCCCTTTCGATAAATGACCGTTACGTCCGGTGTTGATACGGACGGCCTGAAATCAGTAATCCACACAGCGGCGGACGCGATGGACTCAATTTCCCGTTTTCTTTTCCTCTCCAAACGCATTTTTTTGCCAAGTTTCTGTATTTTAGCAAAAACTTAACAACCCAATTTCTCGTTAAGGCGTTTTTGTGTTATTACAGTAAATAGGACCGAAATTAAAAATATTACTTGAGGTAGAAAAATGTTTCAATAATAAAATAAACATGTGTGGCTGTAACAAAGTAATAGCATAAAATTCAACTTATCTTTAACATTTAGAAACTTTAGAAAACATATTTTTTAGTATATTTGCGAAATAAGCTTTTTATTTTATTTTTTAAAGAATAGGAAACGAAATAGGAAACATGTTGTACTAAAAAATCGATTGAAACATATATGAAGAACTCTTCATTGTGTCAGGATACTTTTATGAGGTATTTCTAGAGAATAAAACATATATTATAAAAAAAAATATGACTTTTAAATGGAATTTTATTCGAGAAAAAATATTTTAAATAGGAATCAGTAGATATTTCAGCATTTTAAATGACTATTTTCAGAACCTTTATTAGGAATTAAAATAAGATACAAATAAAATGATGTGATACTTTATTTGTATAATTGCATAAGCATTTGCTACATATTTTATGTCAATCCTGTTTATTTTATTCAATTAAAAATAAAACGTAGCATTGTCGGAAAAGTATTTCGTATTGTATATATTTTTCGCGTGTTATGAGGTACACAAGTTTTGTGAGTCGAAACTTCTGTCAGTCAACCTTATTTGAACACATGTGTCAATGGCGTCGTTGCATCTGTTATTTTAAATATAATAGAGCTCAGTTACGTTTCATTTAATATAAAAATTTTCACATTTTAGATACTTTTTAAATCTATTCTCCTTTAAAACATTCTGATCTTTTTAGATAAGTTGCGAACACGCACTAAGATTAATATTCGTCAGAAAAGAGAAAATTCGTCGACTTATAGTCTGTGGTTCATAATTTTTATTTATTAGTATTGTTATAAAAATCTCGTTCCTGTGAGTGTGCAGTGACACAGTCCAAATAGGAGGATAATGGGAAAATGACGCTTTATTCTCAGATATTCAGGAAAGAACGACACATAGGTAGCAGAACTTGGGGTAAAATCCTAGTTTAGCGTGATTTTACCCCAAGTTCTGTTTGGCGCGAATTTCAAAATCATTCCAAACGCACTGTTATCAGGATTAGATAATCAGAAGTAAGATTACCAGCTTGGCGATTTATAGCCTAAATTTTTTTTCATCGTCAACCTAGAATTTGTATAGGTTAACAGTACAATCAAGAACAATAACAGCTTTTGTGAAGATCAGCGACCAAAAACAGATACGAAACTGTACTGTAGTAACAATAATAGCATTTTCAATGACATTCAACTAATCAGTTTACTAGTTCACACCACGAACAAATCTCTGAAGTAATACGACTACTCTGAACTTCAAACGCAGACTCGACAGACCCAGCTGATTTCGGCAGCTTCTCCCAGTTTTCGTACCTCTGAGTGTTTGTAGCTGTTCCGGCCAGGTGTGACGTCACTGGGAAAATTCTGTAACTCCTCTCCTAAAGCAGATATCATTAAAATTCCAGAATCGCTAAAGTGATCGCAAAGATCGGGGGTCATTACGTAACTCTTCCTGGGTATCCGACGAATCTCTGAAAATGTCTCATTTCCTTTGCAGCGACTCTCTTCTACAACAGCGCCAGAAGTTAAAACGCCTTGCTTAACTAGCGAGATGCGACGTCTTTTCAGCCTAGTTGGTTAGGGCATGACAAAAAGCGACCGGTCAACTTTTCTTCGGACCCACTAGTCCAGGATTCGAAACAGCAGCGGCATCCAAAGTCAACAACTACTCTCTCTCCCTCCACGGAGCACGGGATAGAATAACAACCCCCGATGTCCTGGAAAAAACGTCCTACGCCGCACCTTTAACTATAAGAAAAATATTACAGGGATGCATCATTTCAGAATGTAACAATATATATCACCAATAACTATTATCCTTCAACGTAACGATAGTTTTATTTGCTTTTTTTCACAGCCTTTTTAATCTCATTATATATGCTATTCCTAATGTTTAATTGTATTGCAGAGATTTATGTCTTTTTCAGGAAATTATTTTGATATTCGTAAATAAAATTTTTCTTTGTAGAGAATGTTGATTAACATGACATCCACATATTTTTTTTTGCGGTCTTTCTATTTCTCTCACGATACATATTTCTTTTTCCTCCAAGTTCATCACGAAAAGCACATTTATGACATAAAATTACCAAACACTATTATTAACAATGATTCATTCATATCAGCTTTACATTCGTGGTGTTTCTTTTTTTCCGCTTGTCTTTCTTTCATATGCTTATTCGTTGTTAAAAACATAAGATACGTTTTATAAATGGGTTAGAAGTTAAAAACACATAATTTCACACTAAGATCGTCGTTTCAACTTTCAATCAAGAGATCTCTTTTAATTTTGCCGCCTCTACTGCCATGGTGAAGCAGTAAAAATGACTAAGCCGATTGCGAATGAAGATAAATTTTTTCACCATTCATTCAAGAAAATTATTCTAGGGATTGTCGCTATAATTAAATCGGACTTTTACGGAAGGTTTTATTTAAATTCCTTTCAAAAAATCAAATCTCTTGATAACTGTTACTTTATTCATTGAACCTGTTTCGTTTTAAAGGTTACCATAAGAAGAAAATAAAATGTGTTTTTGTTTTATGAGTCGATTGATTATTGGTTTATGAGGAATGTGAAGCAACAAAGGCCATTATTCTTTTTTGAAATGTATTTTTCCACAGATCAATAAATATTCAAGCATTTGAACCTCTGCAAAAACTCTAAATATTTTTTTTATTCGCCTGCTTTCTTCAAAAGATCTCTGAAAGCGATAGTGTATCCGGAATCGATTTGGAGTATATTCCAGAGATAAATTCTATGGTAAGTATAATTTAAGCAAGTTAGCAGAATGTATTCCAGATTAATAATTCTGTTGCAAGTTGAACAAACCACGTTATCATGTGATTTGAATTTATATTTCGGGGGTTATTATCAATCTGCTGAAAATCTGGAGAGAGAGAGAGAGAGAGAATCCCAGTATAGCTCCTTTCTTCTGTTTATTGTCTAATTAGATACTATATCAATGGTCGGTATGTTCCCCAAAAGTTTTCAAAGTATTTTTCTGCTGTAAAAGTTTCCATTGATTTTTTCCAACCTGTTTTGACACTTGTTTGCGTGGATGTCTTCCAATGCTATCCAGTCAATATTAACATCAAATTTCGAAACCAATCTTGTGATTTTATCAGCTTGTTAATTCCAAAATTTTTTTTGAGTGACCCGGTATCCTAAGAAACACCAACTGTGTAATATAATGAGACTGTATGAGAGTCCTCAGTGTTTGAGTAACTTAAGGTGACTTAATTGAGAAGTTTTGTAGTGTAGATAAAACTGAGTGACTCTCAGAATGAAAACGAACAGGAAACTATTCGATTTTTGTCAGTTCATATAAAACTTGGCAAATAGCCAACGCTTTTGCCGTAAAGATAAAATTGATAGGGTTTTTCATATATGAAAAAGAAGTATCTCGAGTAACGCCTGATGCAGAAGTGACCGTAGTAACCTAGTGGTCATGGTCGCTGATTCGCTACCGGCGTTGTTTTCGTCCATTCGCCGTGTAACAGAGCTGATGCATGTCAAATCCGGTTGAGGTCCTAAGTCCTCCTGTTGGCATGGTGTACCAGTTCAGGTGTCGTCCTTGTCACTTGATTGAGGTTGAAAATTCTGAGGTCCGTCGCCAACAGACCACGTGTTGCTTCTCAGTGCGACGTAAATAAAACAAATACAATTCCTTCTGCAGAAGAAACGTGTTGACTTTTAAATGCAACAGTAGATTATATCGAAAAATCCCGGAATCTATTAGTCATACTCATAATGTTAAGTTACTCATAAGTTAAGGTTTTTTTAAGTTTTTAGAATCGCTCCCAAATTATAGAGACTTGCAATAACAATATGCGTGCATTTAGATTATCTCTACTTTAAGAAATAAAATTCGACTTTAAAATAATTCTGCAAAATTTTTAATTACAACTAAATTCACTTAACTAAATTTGCCATAACTGTTCATAGCAATTCTATGTAGGAACATTTCGTTATCATGCAAATTTTTTTTAAAGGAGTTTTAAATAGAATAAAAATTTCGAAAATTACACAAATTACAATTACATATTTTCTTAAATTCATTAATATTTTTTTTGAAAATTTATCCTACGTACATAACTAATAATTTACGCTAATAATGTATCTTACTCTTGGTAGGGGCAATATGGGGAAGAAATTACTTAGATTTAAATTATATTAACAAGAAGAGAGAGAGAGAGAGAGATAGTCATACAATTTTACAGAAATATAGTATATAGTACTGACTTAATCAATCACTGAGCAAACAGCGAAAAAAATTACTAATATGATATAAATATCTTTATATTTAAACATTTCCTTTTCAAAACTGTCACTATCAAAAGTAAAGTATATTATATGAATAATTTATTAATTATATAACATAAAATTTGGAATTATGTAATGAATGAAGTAAATATGTAATTGCAGTTTGTGTAATTTTGATTCTTATCAAAATTTACGAATTTTGCAAGTCTATGAAGTATTCATACATCTCTCCTTAATTGAAAAAGATTCCTGCAAAGTTATTTAATATTAAATTATTTTGGAGAATTATCCACTGAAAGTTATATGTGACTCATTTTGTAAAAAATTATTCGACTCATACATACATCTCGTAATTATTTCGAAAACTTCACTAAATAAGATTAAAAACGAAAATTAAATAGTGAGCTATGAAAGAGTTTTAATCTTGTTATTATGTAACTACTTAAGGAATAAAGCCAGCAAAATAGTATCTACTTAAATCTGTGTTTTTGTCAAAATCAACGATGTTAAGAAAGTATCTGATAGGATTCAGTAATTATAGTTGAGTGTATGAAGGTTGTATGATTTTGTTTAATCCAAGTGATTAAAAGTAACAAACCAGCCGGGAATCTTTTCTAGGGGCCTGAAAACGCTCCAAACACTAATTTAAGAGAGAGGTTTTGTCTGAGCTTAATATTTATAAAGGTTAAGTACCAAAGGAATTTTTTTAAAAAAATTAAACAAATTGATTGATTACTTATTCAAGATGTTCTCAAAAGCAACACAAATGCCATTTATTGCGAACCTCGTAATTTTTTAACCGTGGTCAAGTGATGAGGACGTCCCCCGAGCCTTCAAACTTCCACTCCCTGTCAGAGCGAGGACTTTGAGCTTCGACGATTTCAACGCGTAGTAGCTCCTCTGCACGGTGGGCATTTAAATGTAACTAGAATTCGAACTCACGACTCAATGGGAAGTACGCCGCATTGAGCGTACAACCATAACCACTAGGTTACAGCGGTCGCTTAGATTGAGCTGTCATAACAAACCTTAACTACTTGTTGATGATATTTCTACAACTGTGGTTGAATGTTTGATGAATCGGGATGTTTTTCCAAAGCAACAAAAATTCAGCGATAAGTTATGTTTTATACTACAGTGCAAGCAAATAAAGAGAAACCAAACCATCCATCCATTAATCGGCATGAGCCGATACTCTGTCAAAAATCACTGTTTGTTACTGTTTTGATTTTCACCTTTCTTTCCAGAATGGAAAATGAGTGAATTGTAATGAAAAATTCCATTAAGAGATCAGTGTGTATAATTGCAAGCAACTATTATGTATATGTTTCTAATTTCTGTAACCCGAGGGCTAGATCCATAAGATTACTTATGGAAATATGGGCAAAGGGACAGCTTCTGTTGGTCTGAAAACCTGGAGGACCCAAGGGTCAAAGTCTCCTGCTTGTCTCTTAATTTTGGCTTATGGAATGCTAATGAGCTATACCTAAGCTGGCACCCCATCCTCCACTTTCACGTCTCTCGATTGTGAAGACTTTGAGCCCCGAGAGATTTAATATGAAGCAGTCCCTCCCCATGACGGGCTTTTAAATGGAATTAGGACTCGAGCTCATGATTCAATGGAAACAAAGCAGGTCATGAGCTAGCGATTATGACCGAAATTAAAAATTAAAACGAAGACAAGAGGTATAATTTTGTGAGAACACCCATTCATAGGTTTATTTTAAGTAAATTAAAAATCAAAAATAATCTATTTTTAATTTAAAATAGATGCAAAATGGAAGCGCAATCGAGATAATGGTTACTTCGTTATTATTGTTTCTTATATCGTTAGATTTCACTTTTTTCTGAGTCAGTATTAAAATAATATCTAGTCTTCAAAGATTTTTTTTTTACTAAGCTCTGAGAAAATACTGTGTGAATGTGTTCCATGCAAATTTGTTTTTAAAAAAGTCACGATTGTATATAGTGTGAATTGATTTTATATTGGTTTTAAACTTACTGATAAAGGTAAACTGGCTTTTTAAATTTCTTATAGACAGCATATTAAATGAAAGGAAAACAGAGCTTATTCACGGTTGTATTTTTAAAATAAAAAAATATATTTCACTTACCAACATGACGGTTGTTATAAACAAAGTCAAATTATCGTATCATATGGTTTTCTAAAACTAATTGCTTCAAGGAATTACATGCAACCGACAATCGATTAACCTTTGAAAATTCTCGATATTGTTTCTATTTTAATAGTTTATTTTGACATTTTAGGAAATACGTATTAAAATTATAAATAAAACATTTTTTGGTTAAAATTGAACAGTAGACAATTTCGTTAAGTAAAAAGTATTGCAGAAAATAATGATTTATTGAAACGCTGTTATGGTATATAAGCTTAAATGATTATTTCACTGTAAGAAAAATAAATTTCTGTCGTTCTGAAAATTACTGAAAAAATGAATTTTAATAATGCATAATTTTTTTTTGTCACGAAAGGGTTTTGGTTTTCCTCTTTTTCTTTCTTGGGTATTATAACTGAGTTGAATATAATAGAATTAGGAGAATTTGAAATGGGTTTAAAACTTTTGAAATATTAAACATATCACTGGCAACTTGATGTTGATGGGCAGAATAAAATCTAAAAAAAAAATTTAATAATAACATTTTATCCTTTTTTAAACAACTAAAATTCAAGAGTCAAATTTTATAATTTTATTTCCGAAAAAATATTTTGAGAAATTTAAGCGTTTTGTTAATCATGTTCAGTATACAATGAGTGTTTTATATCACATCATTAGAATAATTAATGAGTATGTCAACGGAGTAACATCATTTTTGTTAATTTTTTTGAACCGAAATTAACCAATTCTCTTAAATATAGCCATCTTTTTTGGTGACGTCACGAGAAAAATTTGTTTACGCAGTATTATATAATGGAATTTTTTAAAATAAACTAAACGAATTTCAAGAAATACTGAAATTTATTCCGAAATAAACAGAGATTGTAACATAGAAACTAAGGTAAGATTAGATGTTTTTGAAATCATGGACAGATTTATTGTACTAACTTTATCATTGTTCTGGAGATACTACGCTAGGTAACTCAAATATTGATATGACTTTTTTAAAAAATTTGACGACAAAATTAAGGTTTATGTGTATTACTTTAATTATAATTGACCTGTTTTAGTAATAATAATGTAATAAATCAGTACATTTGTAGCACTTGTGTTACTTTATTTCTTTCTTAAACTATTTTCTTTGAATTGAAAAAAAAGTGAACATTGGAAAGTTTTTTTTATTTTTAATTTCCGATATTTTAACAATAATTTTTATTTCAAAGAATTAATTCACTGCCCTTATATAATTAAGTTTCATAATGATACAGTTTTAATAAAATACTTATTTTAAACATTCATTCTGTGTTATGATCGTTATTGGAAATTCCCACATTGAGTTTTTCTAGTATTTTTATTTACTTCCTTTAACCTGCATGTATTTCTGTCATTGTTAGATTTATTTAAAATTTTAAACATGCATGAAATAAAAGTTAGTTTTAAAAATCTTATACAAGGAAAATATATATTTAAAATAATACTAACAAAGATATGATAAGAGGTCTGATATGCATTAATGATTGCATAAATAATGCAAGCCATTGCATAAGCAAGGATTTTAATGGAGAACTTTCTCCTGCTTTCAACTATAACTCCTATGATATTGAATTTCACAAAACCATAAAAATATAATTTTTTTAAAACTAACATTTGATGTACTGTCGTATAAGATAGATCACATTTAATGGAATTTCTTATTTCGAAAAGTGGTGTCTCCAATTTTTTCACAAATTCGCTTTTTGATGGTTTCGCAGTCTTTTAGTATCGATATACCATACCTTTCATATATACCATAAAAAACGGAACATATTCCATCTATTAAACCTTTCTAGATAAATACTATACCATAGTTCATTTTCGAACGATTCCTCATCGAGAGCAGGGATCTCTATACTTTTTAGCCTAAGAGCTACTTTAACTCCTTCACTAAATCTCAATGGCCAATACCTCTAACTAGCTCATTGTATCAACAACCGTTTCAAATTATGTACTAATTTTCGTTTCGGGACCTGCCGGGAAGTGAGGTATGGTGAGCGAGTGTGGACCTCTCTCAGTTCTCAGTTTCGGTTGATACTAAAGGGCAAATGTCTAGGACACGTCATTGCGGCAGAGATAGCCAATGCGCATTCTGTGCGTTACATATTTGTTAAGACCGTTCTAAATGTATAGGATTCCATCTTGCGGAGAACTGAGGAATCAAATGCTGAACTTAGCAAAGGCTACATTAGTACTGCACCAACTTGTGGGTAGTGACGAAATTATGTGAAAACGTCAATTATATTTGGTTGGTCGAAGTAACTATACAGGACTATCTTGAAGCGAGTAGCAGAGCTAAAGCATGTTCTGTTGCGTGATCGTTTGACTGGAAGATTCGAGTACTTCCGAGAATTTTGGAATACGAGTATCTTCTATGCATCATGATGAAAGGCATAAATACGGGAGGCAATCGAGAGTTGGACAGTTTCAAATTTTCAGTTCAGAAAACAAGAGCGATCAGAAAAGGGGATATAGTACGACTAGTAATAGTATTAATAAGCAAATTTTGATTTGAAGTTATGTGCCTTTAGATTTGTATAAATATGAAGAAAAAAAAAGAGATATATAGGGAATGCAAAACATTTAAAGACCAATGGGGATATTAGTATTTCGCGATCGAGTCAAGTAATAAGGGAATGCGTATAATTTTCAAGGAAACAATATCAGTCCTCAAAGAATACGACATATAATACCATTGTGAGACTTAACTTTTCAGAATTACTCCAAATTTACAGGAAGCCTAGGGACAGAAAAATGTGAATCTTAATCTAGGGTTAAAATCTATTCAGTTTTACTATGAAAAGTAAATGTTTAACAAAAAGTTTCGGCTCACTTAATAGAGAAACATAAAAAATCCTTTACTGACAGCGAATTAATCAGGAATTGCATGAATGCAGTAACGAAAGGAATGTGTCCTGAAAAATCTAATTTATTTAAAAAACATCAGTTTATGAGCAAACACTGTGGCTAGAAGACATTGAAAAAAATAAAGCGAACCCAATAATATCGATATTTAGAGTTGTTCTCTTTGGATGAGTCAACAGATATTTCTAGATATCGCTCAGATATTACTTTTTATTTCATATATATATATATATATATATATATATATATATATATATATATACACCCAACTCTTTTTTTACACGGTAGATACGTTCCTCAGAAAATCGTGCAAAATTCGTGTAAAAAATACATGCGATGTATGGTAAATTTGGGGATATGTTCCACAACTTTAAAAAATAGTGTAAGATGAAAAACTCCAAATATTTTCCAAAAACCGTGCAAAAAAAGTAATAATTAAATTAATATTACATATTCATAAAACAAAAACAATTCACTTTTATTACAAAAAAATTAAAATTAAGAGTACAGTGAAAATTCAATCTGTAGGTAGTTACAACAAATGCAAATTCAAATTGAAATTATGAATAGAACTACTAACAACTATTCATTGCTACTTGATAAGAAGCATGTACATTTATTTCGAAGTGGATCGAAACTGCTCTCATCAGTAGATGTGTCAGATATGTCTAGCACAACTGTCGGCTTTGATTCAAATGAAGTATTTCATTAGTTATTAAAAACCTTTGGGTTTTTTTGTTGTTACAAAGTCTTTCATTAGCTGCTGGTTTTTTTTTTTTTTTTTTTTTTTTTAAAAACTTTTGGTTTTTTTTTTTTTTAAAATTTTTTTTTTTTTTTGTTGTTTTTTTTTTTTTTTTTTTTTGGCTTCTCAAGTTTCTTATATAATTTTGATATCCTACTGCGCAAAACTTAAGATTGAGTTGAAATTTTAATGCACATTCGATCATGGAAAAGAAAATGTTGTTTCATACTTGAAGAAAATTTCAAGCCGTCGCGAATTAAATCAGCTGTTAATAGCTGAACTTCATCTTCGACATTGTCATTATCGACTTCTTTGTTATTCTAAACTGTCATAAATTCGATCAAATCGTCCTCATCTAAAAGGTTTTCTGTCATCATTCTTCGATGTCAGCCGTTTGCATGTTGCCATCAATTGTATTTGATAGAGTTATAATTTCAAAACATAAAGATTTCAGAATTTTGTACTAAGAAACTTCTACTTTTCACGAATGCTGCAATTCCCCCTCCCCCCCAACAAGCATTTAAGGTCGATTGGAGCAACTGTTAGATGGCAAAAGAAGCATGTGTAATACAATCCTTAATCGTAATTTTTCTCCATGCCTCCACAATAGTCAAATTTCTTTCTTTCACTGAGTCCAAAATATATTTAACCGTTTGCTTTATATAATACATTTTAAATGCTGCTATAATATACCCTGATCGAGTGGCTGATTCAAAGAAGTGGTGTTAGGCGGTAAAAAGAGCATTTGAATGTTCGGAAGACTCTTTTTGGCATTCGTGTCAGAACAAAAAATTCGTGTAAAAAAGTATATTAATGAACCATGGTATTTCAAAAATGTCTAAAAAAAGACCGCGTAAAAAAAAAGATTTGGGTATATATATATATAAGTTTCTTGACGTTCATAGCCTTCACAGCCCGACCCGGAGAAGATATTTTCAAAGAAGTTAAAAGTGTTGTACAGAAAAACAATTTTCAATGGAAAAGCTTGAAATGTAACAGGTCAATTGAAAAGTCCCCGGCCTGACACATAGATGACGCTACTAGAATTAAATCCATATGTTTTTTAATTAGCCCTAACCCTCAAAAGATGCGTGTATAAATGTGACAGCTGTCGGATCATTAGTTTGTGAATTATAGCATTTTGAGAGAAGCAACTTTTGTTATTGTGAAAAAAAATGGGATAAAAGGGAATTTTGCGTGTTGATAAAATATTGCTTTTTGAAGGGAAAAAATTCAGTGGAAGCAAAAACTTGGCTTGATGCCGAGTTTCCGGACACTGCCCTAGGAAAATCAACCATCAAGGATTGATATGCTAAGTTTAGACGCGGTGAAATGAGCACCGAAGACGGTGAACACAGTGGACGCCCAAAAGAGGTTGTTACCGAAGAAAACATTAAAAAAATCCACAAAAGGATTTTGAATGACCATCAATTGAAATTGAATGAAATAGCAGACACTCTAAAGATATCAACTGAACGTGTACATCATATCATTCACGAATATTTGGGTATGAGAAAGCTCTGTGCAAAGTGAGTGCCGCGCGAGCTCCCTTTTGACCAAAAACAACGACGAGTTGATGATTCGGAGCAGTGTTTCAAGATGATCAAGCGTAATAAACCCGAGTTTTTGCGTCGATATGTGACAATGGATGAAACTTGGCTCCATCATTTCACTCCGAAGTCCAATCGACAGTCATCCGAGTGGACTGCACACGATGAACCCGCTCCAAAGCGTGGGAAAACGCAACAGTCGGCTGGCAAGGCTATGGCGTCTGTATTTTGGGATGCGCATGGAATAACTTTCATTGACTACCTTGAAAAAGGAAGGACCATCAACAGCGACTATTACATAGCGTTATTGGACCGTTTGAAGGACGAAATCGCCGAAAAACGGCCGCATTTGAAGAAAAAAAAAGTGCTGCTTCACCAAGACAATGCACCGTGTCACAAGTCAGTGAAAACGATGGCAAAAATCCATGAATTGGGCTTCGAATTGCTTCCTCATCCACCGTATTCTCCAGATCTGGCCCCCAGCGACTATTTCCTGTTCTCAGATCTCAAAAGAATGCTCGCTGGGAAGAAATTTTCGTCGACTGAAGAGGTGATCGACGAAACTGAGGCCTATTTTGTAGCAAAGGACAAATCGTACAACAAAAATTGTATGGAAAAGTTGGAGGGTCGCTATAATCAGTGTATCACCCTTGAAGGGAATTATGTTGAATATAAAAAACTAATTTTGCCAAAAAAATGTGTTTTACTATGGTAGGCCGGGGACTTTTCAATTGACCTGTTATCACATTGTGCCAAAAACATGCGTAGAAAAAGTAAAGGCGCCGTTGTTCTTGTATTAAAAGCCTTTAATAATGATGGTGTCTCAAAACATTACTCGTACAGTGTATCATTCATCAACAGTGTAGTAATTGGTTCTTCTTTGCGCGGAAAATTCTTCGGTATGTCACAAATTTTAAAACCAGTCACACCAGCTGTTCACCATCACCAGTGAATATGCACCAAAGAAGGTGAAGATGGTCTCATCGGCTAAAAAAGTTATGGAGCGAATTTTTGGGATACAAAGGCGAGTTATACTCATACACTTCTTAGAAAAAAAGAAAACGATCAATGGACAATATTACACAATGAGTTATCCCCTTTCCATTTCTCAATCCGAATACGGTACTTTTGAATCGTCTTTTCCTAATTTTTCTGATTTCATTCCTTTTTTCTAAATTTTAAGGACCTATTATTGTAAACTAGTACATGACTTATCGCTGCGAGAACTTATATAAATGTCAGAGAATTTTTCGATTTGAAAATATGATTTCATTTTGTGTTCCACTCTCTAATAAACAAAGTTTGTGATAAGGTGATCAGAGTTAGAGAGGGTGAACTATGGATTTTCTTCTAAAATTTAGGAAAAGAACCATGATGATATCTATGTGCATTAGAAACTTCCCGTTTAATGAATAATAGTGACGTCGTAAAAATCAGAGCAGTCTGTTGATAGGGCTTGCGTAGCTTGTTTGACGATAGATGACGCAAATAAACGACATTCTGATTCAGACAAAAGAATTTTTGATTGTTAATACTATATTTTATTTTTATGGGCTTTTAAATGAACACACAAAAGAATATCGACAGTTTTTATTCCTCCATAAAAATTTTAAAAACAGTAATTCTACAGGGAAAACATCAACGCTATGTTCGCTCAAATATCTGCTCATTCTTATTGTTGTGTTTTTCTCATGTAGAAATCCGTTTAAACATATCCGTTTTATAATACTTGTTTTATGCTCTAAAAATACCTCAAAAGAAATATCCTGATACGGTGGGTGATCCTGCAAAATAACTCATAATTCATTTTCTGCCGTTTTGTATACGACCTTTTTTTTAGTATTCACCTTTACCCAGTTTGACATCCTGGTGCTTTATTTTTCCTTTTCGGCCTTTTTTTCTTTAGAAAAAGAGCATTTAGAGTAGTGTGCGTCATTTATGAAAATTTTTGACTCCCGCTCATTTCAAACGTTTTAAAAGTTCTCGGTCTTTGCACACAATTGTATATATGCTTATTTTTTTTTTGTTGTGGTTCAATTTAGTTGATTGTTACGTGCATTGGTATACACTAATATGAAGAATAATTTCACATGTATAGAAAAACTTTAAATAAAATACTTGAGTTTTGGTGTCGGACAATCTATACATAAATTTTGTGACAGTATCCTGTTACCCGTCTTCTCTGTCCTCTTTAACTTTAATCACAAGATCTAAATTTTTTAAATAAATAGATTCTATTTTTTTTTAACCAGCACAATAGATTTTATTAAGTTATTTTCTTTTATAAACTCTAGCTTTACAAGTAATGTCCAGAGTAATGTTATTTTAATGATTTTCTTAACCCTTTTTTCAAAGAAAAAAACCTTTTTATTTCAAGAGTGATTATAAGTATAGTTGTGACAACATCTAAATACCTACCTCATTTGTCATATTAAATGTTATTATAATTATAAGATCTATATTTCAACTTAAATTCAAGCACATACCGATTAATTAAACTAATGAAAAAATATATTATTGTATTTATATTATTGTATTGCATCCAAAATATTTGTATTTACTCCTAAAATAAGAGGGAGGCTCTCTACAGTAAAGTTCCGTTCCACGAGTACTAACAACTTCCATAATCTATCAAAGAATGCGTTTACAGGAATACGATGCGAGTACCTCCTGCAATTGCTCTGGCAGCTCTTGAGTCCTAATCTCACCGTATCCACTACACGCGCCAGAATATTTCACACCAACACTCTTCTTATTTTACCGTAACCTTCATTCTCTTCAATTCAATTCTCTGTCGCTTTCGTACTACTTGCTTATATCTATTTACTCCGCTCTCAAAGTTTATTTAATTTGCATCACGTTTCATTTGATTGGGTAGAAGTTGGGAACTTAAATACTAAATCAGAAAGAAAACCTAGATGTTTATTGAAGGGAAATAAATCGCTAATAACCCACTTTACGATTTATCAAAAAAAGGAGCGATAACAGAAGCACATATTTTGTGAGTATATTATATGTATTAAAAGTTTAAATAGATCTTAAAATATTTACGTGATTTATTGAGGAAATTTTGGAGTATGGACAACCAGTTTTGTAACGGGGTCTCACGTATACTCCTTCAACTAACCTTTTAAGCTCTTTTGTGACTTTATTTGAAAAGACTGTGATTTGTGTCAATCATTATCGTTATATTTTGAAACGTACTGAATGAGAATATCATGTAGTTCAGATAGCGAGATTTGACATGTTTAAATGCTGAGAGGAGTTTGAAATTGAGAGAGCAATTAGTGCACACGACAGTGGTGCCAATTGAGATTAAACGTCGGCGTGTAGTTGAGAATTGGGATTGAATTTAGTATATTTGTTCCTATTTCGGATCCACTTTTGTGGTGACCGAAATAAGTAGAATTTTCAGTTCATCTCTTGTTTAAGACACGAGAAAATTTCCACTCCACGTTCGTAATGTAAATATTGATTTTTGATTATTCTTTTTATAAGAATAAAAATAACTTAAATATTTTTTCGAATATTTGATTATTCAATTGACATACTATTTAGTGAAATTTTATGCAACAAATCATGAGTAGATTAATATCAACTTTTGGCTAAGATATTGATTTTTTTTTAATTTTCGGCCTCATATTAAAATTTCACTCTTTAATCCTTAAAAATCTGTTTGAATTTTGTTTCCATCTTATTCAGAACCTGAGTTATAGATGTTTTAATATTACTTGATCATGGATTTCTCTAAGATGAAAGGCTCTAATAACGACATTTTTCAATACTGCAAAACACAATAACTCAAAATGTTAGGCATCAATGAACCTGAAATTTTATATATGTGTTTTTCGAATACTTATTCATAGAATCGACTGTTCTTGAGATTTTAAATTGAGTAGAAGTTTTTATATTGCAATAAAGAGAAAATTACAACGACTTTTGAAGAAAATTTAAGTGTTTAGAACTCGAACTACTACAGCTTCCTACGTAAGGGCTATACTGTTTAAACTGGCTATATTGTTTAAACTGTCTATTCCCTTGATAAAGCTATATTCTGTATTAATGAATTTACAAAGTGTCAAGATTTTTTTTTTTTTTTTAGTTATGTTTTGCTGAAAGTCTTAATTTTTGCTTGCATTTGAATAAAATGCCTTTAAGACAGTGAAAATATACACTAACAAAACTTTTCTTGGATGTTGTTCTAATTTTGAAGCCCCATAAGGTCATAAAATATACATTTGAAGGCAAAATTAACGTTAATTCGAAAAATTTCTTCGAAGGTGTACTGCTACCTTAATAGACTGATTACTTAGAGAAATTTTGGGGGGAAATCACAAGTAGCTTAGAGAAAATTACTTAATTGACTGATTATTCAGTGAAATTTTGAGGGAAATCACGAGTAGCTAATTGAAAATTACTTAACTGACTGATTACTTAATGAAATTTTGGTGGAAAATCACGAGTAGCTAAGTGAAAATTATTTAATTGATTGATTACTTAGTGAAATTTTTTTTTTTGGAGGGGGGATTATGAGTAGTGTAGTTAAATTATTTAACTGATAACTTAGAGAAATTTCATGGAAAAAAAGAATGAGTAACAAAGCCGGGATTTCCCAGTTCGTGTTTTGTTTCAATCACTTGACTGCATTCCAAAATTACGAGTTTGTATGTCTATCTTGATAGCTCATTGTTCAGATTGCCTAAGGACGTAACTAAAGCAGACTAATCATCAATGTTACATGGGACTCTGTAAATTTTTTTTTTAAAGAGATAACTTAAAATTTTGAAATTAAGACAATAGTATCAACAAGATAATGTTTCTAAATAGCTTGACGCATGACTACTGGTAATAGTGTAAATTTATTTTCGAAGTTTTAAGAAGCTTTTAAATAAAATGTTCTGAATACTTTTCATTTCCTATAAACTAGCTTAAGATAATTTTCAAGTGGCTGGACAGGCGAATAAATTAAATGCTTTTAGATTATTTGTCGTGTGAGCAATCTAATTTTTTGTGTGGACATTTTAAAGAACTTTTCAAATAAAAAGTTATCAAGCTTAGCCTACAACATGTAAAAAGCTGATTCAAAATGCTTTTAAGTGTATTTTTAATCAAGCAAAATAAAAAAATATTGAGTTAGAAGTTAGAAAAAAAAGTGGCTTTGACTCTGAAATGTTTATTTACTTACAATTTTCTCTTTTGTTTTTATTTCTTAAAAAGCTATAATCGTATTTCAATCAATCGTTCAGTTTTTGTTTTGATTCTGAACATATGTATAGACTTAATCCCCCATCTGCTCAAAAGTCAACACAGGAAGAAGCCATAACAGACACTGAATTACGTACAGAAAATTGCTCTTCTTAGTCGAAGAGTATTTGTTTAAAGGCGAGTGTTTGCCCATCAGCCTCTTTAAGTCAAGAGAAACCTAATATGAAACTGCGATATAGTAGATTTTTGAAATGCAATTTAATTTCCATTTTTAACGTTTTGCATAAAATACAATGAAAGAGGGGAAGTAGATAAACTATTCTATATGAAAAGACAGGAAACGGATTGATACTACAAAATGAAACAAATTTTGTGGTATTTCGTTAAAAGATCAATTTATCGTTTCTCCATTTTAAAAAGTAAGTCAAATGTTTTATTTATGAATTCAAATATTTTTTTTAAGCAAATATAACTTTAACCACATTCTCGAAAACTGCTTCAATAGATTATAAATGCTTTGAAATTTTTTAAAAATATATTTTACATTTTTATCAGAACACTATAAAAATGTTTTATGAATAAATGTGTTGGTTTATTGTAGCAATTTTTTGAAAAATATTATTGAGGTTCTTTTGTGGACATGAAGTAATCAGAGTTGAAGACGGAGGTTCTTATTATTTCTTTTACAGGTAGAGGGTTATAGAAATAATTAGAATTTTTTTCTCTGAATTCGAATTTAGAAACAGAAAAAAGAAATATTCTTATTTCTAAGTTTCATTGAGTATTTAAAGTATCCGCCTACCTTCGAAGAAGAATGTTTTAAATAATTGAAAAAACAACTTTTTATATGCATTATATTATAAGATATGATTAAAAACTTAAAATGCAATGTAAAATTAGCATAAATTAAAAATTGTTTTGATATTTCAGCTCAAAATATACATAAAAATAGCAGTAAAATGGCACTTGTGCAAAACACCAAAACTGAAATTTAAATAGAGATATTTCCATTCTGTAAATTTTATTATAATGAATTGAATCTAATTTAGGATTTGTGCCTCTCTCACAATTATAACCCTGAAAATTAAACATTTATAGGAAGTTGTACTTTAACATACAGAAAAAACGTACAAATTTGTGAAAAGTTATGACTTTTATCATCAACAAAATGCAAAGTAATCGCATTATAACAATAAGAGAGGCTCAAGTTTTGAATTCACTTTCATATTCCATGAAAGTTTCATAACATTATATACATTACTTTTTTCAATACGATGTTTTGCGCTGAAGCAAAATATGAAAATTTTGATTTTGAGATAAAGCTGAAAATACATTTCAACCCAGAGACTTACCTAATTAAATAAACATTTAACAGTAAAAGACCCCTGATTTGTAAAGTTCACTATCTGTATTATTTAAATAAGTTATCTTTTTCTTCCTGATGGCCTTTAAAACTTTCCTACGCTTACATTTAACAGTAGTTGTATAACGCTTCAATTCCCTGATTCGATTGTAATCCAACTTTTTGTATCCCTTTACAGTGAAGTAGTCCTGATTTTTAATGTTTAGCTTATTTAAAACTTTTAACTAGCCTTGATGTCCTTCGTTAAATTGTATAATTGCATCATATGCACCCAATTTCACAGTTTTCAAACAAACAAAAACTTCCTTTGGTACTCTATCATATTACACCATTAAAAGATTCATGTGCATTTTGGGTCTTAGGAAATTCATCTTGTATGTTGGAAGATATTTTGATGGCGATATTACGTAAAATATCAATGAAAAGCAAACATTAAAATTCCATTTCCAGTAGCAGAATGCTAATTCCAGTTCTAAAATTTGACATAGACTATTATTAAAATGCTTATAACTCAAGTTCTATGTAAGATAGAAATAAAATTGAAACTGTTCTAGAAAGCTAAGAAATCCGGCTTTAATAATAGATCGTAAATAAAAAAAAATATCGACTTTTTGACCGAAAAGCGCATTTTAAAGGTAGCCAGATAACTTAACGATGAAATTTTTCAAATTATGCATTTTGCTTAGTATTTAAATAGGTATTATCTTTTATATATGAAAATTATTTATTAATGTAATGTTGCAATTTTTCTTTCCAACTGTTTGGTTCTTTTTTTACCAAAATTTAGATAAAATTTTTTACTTATTCAAATTTAATAAGCAAATTAGATTTCAGAATTTGGAAACAATGCGTGAAGTTTAGTAATAACATACTTTAAAATTATTTTGCTCATTTTTGAGAGGAATAATTTTTGATAAAGTCATAGGAACAAAAAAAGGCTAGCTTTTATAATATTCAAAAAATTAAAATAAATTTAGAATATCTATTAAAACAATAGTTAAGCTATTAAGTTCGATGAAGTAGAACTTTTATATTCGAATAATAAAGTATGGTAAGTTCTCAGAGAAGCCCATCCTTATCTGAACATTGCAAGGAATGGACTTGTAAGCTCTGTAATATAAGAAAAAACTTTATTACCTTGAAAAAAAAGAAACACTTAATAATAAGGGTATTTCAATTTATCTAGATATGATTATAGTTCTTGAAGCCTTCTTAATTTGATGTTGTAGTCATATCAAGTATTGTTTTTCTCTTGCAATTTCTGCTGTGATAATTATAATATATTGAATTTGAATAATAAGCAATTAGTACAATTTGTTGTAAAAATACTATTGATATTTAAATTGTACGTTTCTTTTTTTTATATACACAATACCATTTTGGGCAAAAATTCTGAGGAAAAAGGTGTTTATCGAAAGATATTTCTGTTGTTTACACAAAGTGACGAAAATAATAGTGATAAGACCACATCGTATGTGTATTATTCATATTTTTGTCTCTCCTAAACTGCGCTGTAAATTGTTTAGTATTTCTCATATATTTTTCACAAAATGTTATTTCGCATGCTGAAATTCAAGCCGATTGTTATGAACGAGAGATTGAACAAGTATAGATAACTGTGGTTTTTTTTTCATGGTGAGTATCAACTTGTATATTTTGTTAAGTATTAAAAAACTTTTTTAGTTCTCAATTATTGAATTAACGAATTATTTTTTTACCATCTGAAGAATTAAATCACTCGAATAATCTATGAAAGATAAGATTTTGATAAATAGTATTTCTCCCAATTTTGTTTAAATTTTTTAAAAATATTATTTAAGCAATCTCTTAATTTGTTCATTTTTGTTTTTTGTACTCAACCGGATCCCAATGATTTAGAATACAAAAGTGCTTTAAAAGTACATTTATTTTCTAATTCATTTTACTTTAGAAGGAATTTTTATTTGAGGGTATTTGTCTCGTAAAAAACGTATGTATCAACGTTTTTATTATCTGGAAATATTTATTTTTGTCGATTTATTTAGAAACAAAGTATAATTTTTTTTTAAAAAAATGATTTTCTATCAAGTAAATTAAAAATAATGATTGTTTTTTACATTTAGCAGGAAAACTAATATTTCTTAGAACTGTTCAATAGTGGAAGTGTCATATTTGCTTTTCATATCCTTACTAACACTTTTTTTTATATGTTTCGCCTTTGTTTGTTTGTTTATTATTTTGTGAATGGAAACCTTGATTATGAATTCACAAGAAATATTAATTTAAAATTATTTATGCTTGCACAGTAGTAAAACTTCCTCCAATCGTATATTGAACCATTAACATTATGATTTAAAAAAATATTAAAACAAGAAGGAATCCTAAAATAAAACCGAATTATTTTTGTATTCTGCCAACAATAAACGGTTGAGATTAACAGCATATTATACAAATTTAAGAAATTGGCGAAAAATCAGAGATATGAAATAGAATATGAATAATGTTTTTGGTGACGCATGCCTTTAAATTCCATAAAAAGTCAAATAACAAATTCAAACAATGAACAAAGATCACAGTAAATCAATAATATAAAAATCCAGTTTAGTCCCCCCCACACACGTCTTACTTTCTGCATGAAATTACGGGATTTAAAAGCCCTACGTCCCTAAGTGATCTTTCCTCTCTTTTCTATGATTAACAGTTTTTGGTAAACGCGGGTGAAGATCCCCTTGCGATCTTTTCCTTTTTTCGATTCTTTATGTCAATCAATGCTTTCCTTTTTTTTTTCTTCCTTTCTCAACCTTACATCTAGATCATAGATATACATTTGTAACAATTACACGTGATATTCCTGGTTTCTAATGAATTAATGCGTGTTTGGCGCATTTTGGCCAAATATGACCTGTTCGCTTATATAACCAACTTACTTAATAACGTGACTGAATTATATCTTAATCACGAAATTAGAAGACAGCTGAATGAATGTTAAGATATATGTTATCAATAATAAGAAATCGCAATCGGTATTTGATTAAAATCTTATAAGTAACGAACGACATTTTTTTTTCCCTTACTAATCTTGCTTTCGTAAATTGTAAGTTACGTCGTATTTATTCAGAAGTTTTATATTTGATTAGTGATAAAATACCGAATAAGAATTGTTATTTGAATTCAATCTGCTTTTCATCGGTAATATATATCAAGATATCTGATCTCTTCAATATCTGAAGGTATTTAACTTCGCGATAGTCTTAAGACATTTGATTTCCCTATTGTTCGAAGATACTTATCTTAAGCAGTTTCAATATATTGCTAGAAAGACAGTGAACAGAGAATTGCTATTTTCATTCGAAAAAAAGTACTGCGTCTCTCAGTTGAAATCGAAACGTATTTGAATATGCGAATGAAAGAGTAATATAAATAATCAAACGTAATAAATGGCATAAATGTGTATCGTAGTACAGCATTCTCTCGGTAATCCGGCAGGTATCGGACCTGAGCACCGCTGAATTCCTGAAAAATCATAAAAGTAACGCATTTAAACAGGAAAAAAAAAATGTGTTAAATTATGTATTATAAAACAAAATTTAACACACTACAAGCAAATGAAATGCCAAACACACGAATTTTAAATCTACAAAAAAATGTACAGTTTTGAATTGAAAGTCTACATTATTTCATTGAAATGGAATTTTTAAGAAATGCTTCTTGGCAAGCAGTGATTTGTCTGCCTGCGTAAAAACTACAGATTATAGATATACAGGAATGGGGAAATGCCGGATTATAGAAAGAGTACTGTTTATTGTTTCAGAATGGAAATGTGTCAATCCTATATTGCTTTTAGTAGAATATCAAACCATATTTGAAGGAAGTGTTGGGAAAGGGGAGGGAGGAGGAGAGATGTAATCAATTGCAGACTCCCAGAGAAGAGTCATTCAATAACATTGAGTTCCAGGGACTACGATGACCTGTAGATTTCTTCAGCATGACCTTCAAATCATGCCTGAACAGATCTAACGTTATCGTCCTGGAAAATGGAATCTCCTGAAATAAATAATGTTTTATTAAAGTGAATTTTAGATTAACTAATAGGTCCATATAGCTCTTGCACCTACTCAATCTTCTAGGAAGACGATAGAGAGTGCAGAAAAACATAAAATTGCAGTTTAAGTCATTACAGATCCCCTCTATGCTTTACAACTGGAAGACGATATTCTAGATTATATGCATTTGAAGTCATTTTCAAGACCTTCACATGTCATGGTGTAGGGAACAATGTCAGAGTCGATTTATGGGACCATATCCTTTTTTCAATGTTTCATTCAATAAAACTTTACGGCGGAGAGTACATTTAGCACACACAGAAAGGATTACGCTTTAAAAATTCTATTCTACCACGGATTTGTTATTTTCAGTTTTTTTTCCTAATAGTAATCGTTGATACAGAAACCTGCACATGCTAATGGAGAACTGAGGTAACTTTAGCTGCTGACGTCTTCTTTTTTGATGCTGCAATCCGCTTCAACATCTGATGATCTCTTTCAGTTAGCTTCTGTTTTCGTCCACAGTTGTGTTTCCAAAGGTTGCTTCCCTTATATGATGAGGCATGCTGTCATGACTTTCCATACCGTGGCTCGAGACAGGTTCTCAACATTAGCTGTTACAGATGCTCCAACTAAACGTGCTCCAATAATTTGTAAGGACAAATTATTGGAGCGCGTCTAGTTGGAGCATTTGAAAGTATGTAAGATCAAAAACCTTTACCATACAAAAATTCCACTTCCAGCTTCGTAACGAATAACTTAAGGCAAAAAAAAAAAAAATCTATTACACTAAAAAATCTGATTGTTGCACGTGTGTCATGAATATGAAACCATAAATATTCCTCGTATTGACAGCTGTATTCATTCGCCGGTGTAATATATCTATATATTTGTAACGAAGAACATTGAAAGGACCAATGGCAACTCAAAATAGTGCAGGGAAAAAAACTTTTATTGGAATCACAAGTTTTTAACGTGCCCATTTTCACAGACAATAACTCAATGCAAGAGGGAACTTATTGACAACAATGACGAACGTAACATCGCAAGAGGAATCTACATAACTTCATGTCTCATGGAATTTTTCAATTCTGACAAATATCATAGATTTGAGGCGTACACCATAGATTTCAACTAACCCAAAAACCAGAAATCCATTGAAATGAAGGTCGGGGGATCACTATGACCCCGAAGTTGCGAAATTACCGCAGATGATTCTATCACCAAAATACTGATACATAACTTGTCGCACACATGTGGCGACGTGTACAGGAGCATCATCTTGCATCCATACAATGTTATTAACGACATTTCCCTGCCGAAATTCTTGAATTACGTAATTCTTCAAAATTAATGTATACCGTGCGCTTGTGATGCAGCATATTTCACACATTTTAAGAAATACGGATCGAGAACGATTGTTCTTGCGATGCCACACCACACAGTCTCTTTAACTTCGTGTAAAGGTAATGGTGCCAAATCATGAGGATTTTCGCCAGCCTAGGGAAGTTTACGTTCCCAGTTAAAAAGAAATGTGCCTCATCCATTCATAATATCCGCAGTGACCATCTTCTGACTTCACCAGAGCTTAAGAGGAAAAAAAATTGCAAAGTCGACGTGGTGTTGCACGTCTATAGGTTTCAACATCTGGATGTGCTGGAATCAGTAAAGAAACATCCGCACAATAGAAGCTTGAGGACTGTAGCTTTGGGTACATCCAAACTTCGGGAAACATTTATTACAGTATTCAATAGACCGGTAGAAAATCGTACTATGCACTTCAGCTACAACTTCAACAGGAACAGATGAGCGTCTGGATCGCAGTCTATCACATATGCCATCCAGTTTCTTCATTTTTTTTTTTTATTAAATCACGTACAGTTTTAACGGAACACGGGCCTCGTCTTAGCTTATGATTTCACCAATAAACTCGTACGTTCGGTTAAAACAGCTTTATCATATTTCTTTGTAAGTTTCATTCGTTGACAAGTTCGAACACCTGATTGAAGAAACAATCTTCCCATACTGCTTACAAAAGGTTTTCTACAAGCAATGTTTTGAACAAGGTGTGCTGTGATTGGTGCTTCTACTGTCTATCCCTGTGAATTATGCAAAGTGTTGCACTTCTCTGTGTGGTCATTGGTCCTTTACAACGCAAATATTGCTCTTTGCAAATATTTTACGCTGGCAAGTATCGTTACAACACCATGTATGGTTTTTCAATGCGCTAAGGAATTTGCACAGGAAAAAAAAGGTATTGCCATTCGAAAATTTCGAAATTCTTTCACTGTTACCATAACCGAGATAGTTTTGATGTTTAAATCATCACAATTTCAAGAACATACTTTCAGATAACAATATCTGAAATTTCCTTTCGAATGAGTGAGTCGATTGACCGCTAGGGGTTCGTATATCGTTTTCTTTATACCACTTTGTCAGTAACATTAAATACCGCAAGTTTATATCTTGATTGATACTTAGTTTAGCTTAACAATTTCGAAAGGTCAAAATATTGAAAAATAAACATATTGGGGTGGGGGAGGGGATTAAATTTTCGTCTAATAAAAGTTTTTTTATAGGGCTTCGATTTCACCAGAATTAAGAACTATTTCTGCACAACATTTGTAATTAAACATAACAAGTAATTTTTCGTAACTAACTGCACAGTGCAAAGATCTAAAACAAATGTTATTAATTTAAAATTATGAATAATGATAAAGTATTTTCAAAAATTTACAAGTATTCTATTTAAAATCAAATTAAATTAGCTTAGCTGTTTGAATAACTTTTCTATTAGCATCATAGAGACCGTAACTTCCGGGATATAAATATCTATCTCAAAAATAAGCACCAACAGGTCTTTTCTGAATTCTTATCCATTAGAAAAACATCATACAGTTCAGCATTACTCACAAAAACCTTCTAAATTTCCTTTGAGTAATTGGCAGTAATTTAATCTACCGGATAAATTTATTTTTATATGATAACAGTATACAATATCTAATGCTAATTTTAATCAGATAATTTATCTATGGACTAATAAGAAATTAGTAATGTGGAAAATTTACCGAAAGCTTTTTGTTTTGTTGCTACAACTTTTTCTGAATCATAATGAAATAATTATACAGATATAGGGCTCTGTTCCTAGCGGCTTACAGACTGGTACAGATACGAAGTCTTTAGGTTGGTAATAAGGTTTCTGATTTCCCGCCATTTTTTGCTTCCTAGGAATTTCCGAGAAATCTCAGGAACATAACAGTCATTCCATGAAATGCATAAAATTTCGTGAAACCTCTAAGAATTAGTTATTTTAAATTAGTATCAATAATAATCACACAAAATATGTATATTCATAAATTCAAATTTATACTCCTTTATATATTGAGTTTCACACACACACACAAATAAAATATAGTAATTATTCATTCTTAAAGTGTGATTTAAGAAAATATGAGCAATATATGCTTCGGTTTCTCAGCCTAGTTCATCACTTTATTGTGGACAACCGACAGCAGAAAATGCCTTCTCATGGTTTTATGACATTTTATGATCGAGTTACTGTTTAGTCAAATAATTGTGATTTTTATTTCACGATCTTGTTCACTTTAGAATTCTTACTAGTTAAACAACGCAGGAGCTTCGTCTTTGAGTGGATCGCTTTTTCTAATTTTCGGTCCAACGTTAAAGATTTCTCTTCAAGAGTTTCTGTGCTCTCTTCTTCTGAGTGCGAAGAGTTGGACATTGATTCGCATTCCTTGCAAAAACGCCTCGTTATATTTATATTAGCTTATTGAATGACATAGGTTTTATTTAATAAACGTGAAAGATCAGAAGTAATTACACCATCACCATACTTTCTCCCAAAATATAGATACTGCATTAATACAACTAAACTAACATTGCGTCTCTCACTAATTCTTTAAACCGGAGAACTTTTCATATTCTTTGCAAATTCTGCGTTTTGTTATTTAAATTCTCCGATGATGAAAGCAAATATTTCTTCGGTAGTTAGCGAAGTCTCATTTCGGCAGCATATTTTCTCTAAGCTAATTTTCATTGGTTTCAAGCCTTCTAAAATTACGGTCAGAATTTCAAGTTCTACATTAAACAACATTTGTTGTTCCCTAACATTAATTAATGCTTTTGAAACTGTTGCTTTCATGCATAAAATTTTTTCAAGCATTGCAAATAAACTATTCCAGCGCGTTTGGGTGTCTTAACAAACCATCTTTTCAAAGCCAAACCCTACTTTAACGTAATTTTGTAAAATAATAGTTTTACAATACTCCTTATCTCCTCTTTTGTAGTTTCATTTATATTAATCATATAATTTTTTTTCTGCATAAGAATATGAAACATAGCATTTGTTGCTATACCGCCTTCAAATTCTAAATTTAATGCTTCATTTATTGTTTGTAATTTCATGTATCCGCGTGTTTGTTTCCGAAAATACAAAAAGTACGAAAATCTTATGACTTCTCGGGAGTTCGGGATAAACGTTAGTTGGTATTCTGTGAATTACTTGACACTGAACATATGACTCTAAATGTATTGACCTATTCAATTTAAAATAAATACTTGATGATAAAGCAGGGCAAATGAACTAAATTTTGTTTTTAATTAATTCTAAACTTCTATTTAACATGATATAAAAATAATAATTTACTATAGATAATAAAAGTTTCATTGTGGAAGATATAGTGCTGATGAAATAAGCTATATATATATATGTATATACATATTACGTATGATATTCAACGTATAACTGGAAAAATAACGTAATTAAATCTAGATCTATATTATGACTGTATTTATTCTATCTCATACGAGTTCAAACTTTTTTTTCATTTCGAAACTAAATAAATAAATCTTCGTAAATGCATTTTTTTTATTTGTTTAACGTTTTTTTTTTCCTTATGTAAAGGAACAGCAAAACGAAATTTGTTAAGCAAATAACATACATTCGTACACACAATTACATTATGTGTAATAAACAAAGTAAATATCTAAATATATTTAATATTATGAATGAATTTATATACATAACGACCATAAATAGCGGCAAACATGGAAATATCATGTGATTAAAAATAAACATTTCCATCAGTCTTGCATTGAGTTTTGTCAGAATCCAGAATTTCGTGGCTTGCGGGTCGTGATTTCGAATCTCGATTCCTCTAAATATCATCATTACATAGAATAACGAGGACGAACATTAAATTCAAATTAATCGCAAAATCGTTACGTGGCTTTTTATCAGTGGTTACTCACATGTGGTACGTGTTATACGCGATATCAATATGGGTAATAGTGGAAAACATAAAAAGGTAACTCAGATGTGGCATTGTTGCTCGTTGACGATTTTTTTTTACAAATTTGTCGACTTTTTATGGCGATATATCGATTTATGGAAACTGTTGCTATGAGTGTAGTGTTGAGGCATGAGTGTCTAGAAGATGGATAATCCTAATAATAAGCAACTTTAGACAATTTTTCACTTTCCGGTTTGAAAAATACTATTGGTAGTTTGAGGATTCTGCTATGAATTAAACTTCTCAGGATGGAAGGGGATGAACAACGTACCAGAGACATCCGGCTATGGTATGTCGGCAAATGGCTAGTATTCTTAGTCAATCCTCTAATTATGAGAGGTACTGATAAATAAAAAATCTAATCAAGTGGCATGAGAGAGAAAACTGATAGGGGTCCCTGCTTTAAATCGAAGGTTGAATTGCGAGATATTGACTCGTGTCGTTCAATTTCAAAACGAAGTCATTCACCAGTTGCTCATTATTAAGTCTAATGTAATTTAAATTAAATAAGAACAATGCACTCTGGTTAGCTGAGAACTGAATAGTTGAGAAAATATCAAATCAATGCATTTACGTATTATTATAATGTATTTAGTTTTTATTAACGTCGCACTAGAAGCAACACGAGGGCTATTGGCGACGGACCTCGTAATTTTGAACCACGGTCAAGTGACGAGGACGACACCTGAGCTGGGCCCCCCTCTCCTAACATCCACACCACGCCAACGGGAGGACTTTGGGCCCCGAACAGATTTAACGTGCATCAGCCCCGGCTACACGGCGGGTCTTTGCCGGCCAAGGATCGAACTCGCGACTGAACGAAAACCGTCTTCCACGAGTCCACGACCTTAACCACTAGGCTACCGCGGCCCTTCTTAGTGCTACAATGAACACATTTAGTTATTTTGTATTGTTTTATTTTGCTTGGGAAAATTACCAACTACGAGTAAATCGGAGAAAAAAAATAACATATTGTCGTTAATTAAAAAGAGGAAATGGTCTGAGGACCTATTCTTTTTAAAATTTTTGATTTACACTTGCTCTTTCTTGGTGAATTGCTTTCGAGTTTTTTTTTTTTTAAGGTATTTTAAGAATTTCTTTTAAATATTTCTTAATTAATTGAACGAGATTCGCCTACTGTTTTTTCTCAGAGCTGCTTGCGCATTCTTCTTCTAATTTTTGAGTATCCTTACAGTCTCAACGATTGCAGAATCGCTGAATATATTATAGCATATTTCACTTTCAGAAATGATTTTCCAAAAAAGACATTTTAAAATATTGTATAATTTTTTCATTACATAACTGTCTTTTATTTGAATTTTATTTAAGGCTAGATTTTCTTTTTCTTAAATAAATGGAAATTAAAGGAGACAAAGAGGGTTTTAAAAATTTTCAAATGAGAAATTTAGGCGAAGAGACTGCACTTATTAACTAATTCACAAATGACTTTTTGTTTAAAGCGTGTTTATTTTCTTTGTATAATTAACTGGTTCCGGATATTCATCAATGGTCCATTTCGCAACTTTGGTATCACTTTAATGAAACGGAAACTTTTGTTAATTGATCTCGAGTTTTTCACTGAAATGTTACTTAAATTCAAAGAACATGACATTTTGGGTTCTTTCAAAGTTTTCCCCAGACTTTTTTTCGGTTTGAGGAAATTTGACAAAATAAAAGGTACACGTTTGAGGTAAACCACTGATCAATGAAAAATTTTTTTATATAAATTTCCAAACTGTCTTTGGAAATACGAAAATTTTAATGTAATTGCACCAGAGAAAAAAACACATCTATCTCTCTAATTTGCACTCACTTAGACATCCTTTTTTTCTGCAAAAGATTGTCTTCTTGGGTTCAGAACATTTACGATTTCTACTCGAAAAGATGACTTATTTCAAATTATTTTTCTTATGGCCGCGGTAGCCTAGTTGTCATGGTCGCGGACTCACGGCCGGTGATTTTCTTCGAGTCGTGGGTTCGAACCTTGATGCCACTAAAAACCTTCCGTGTAGCCGGGGCTGATGCACGCAAAATCTGTCGGGGCCCAAAGTTCTCCAGTTGGCGTGGTGTGGAAGTTAGGAGAGGGAAGTACCAACTCAAGTATCGTCCTCGTCACTAGACCAAGTCTCAAATTTACGAGGTCCATCTCCAATAGATCTCTTCAGCAATCGGATTTGCCGTTTTGTGGGCCGTCTCTCATAACTTCAAAGTTTCTGTTTACTCCGACAGTTTATCATCAATATTGCTACTGTAGAGTACCGGAAATAAATCGGCTTTTATTAATACCATTAAAGAAAAATTAGCAACTTATTCTGATTTTTACAACTTACGCAGGGCTTGGGCCCACGTCGGAGATTATTACAACGATATCGCGGATTTCTGTGCAAAGCTCATTGTCACTTATGGTGAGAGAATGAATGTCCCTGCCCTTCAGTCTCATATAGTTACGATTTTAAAAAAAATAAGCTTCTTTCTGACTGGGAGGTCCGGTGGTCAACTTGTAATACTGCTATTCGAGTTCAGCCCTATATTCCTAGACCAAATCTGAGTTTTTATATGAATTCTGGTTTTATTACTCGCTTCTTAGATGATCATGGCCCCATCATTTCTTATTTAAATCGTTTTAATTTAAAAAATACAAATTTATGTCTCTGTGGTTCTGTTGGAGATGCTGATCACTACGTTTTCTCTTGCCCTTTTACCAGAAATTTTCATTTAAAATGTCTTGTTGTTGAAGCGAAACCTATTTGGTTGAAGTCCGTGTAGGAAAATCCCTACTTGCATTCTAAAATTAAATCCTGTATTCTTACGGCTCGTAAAATTACCCAACAATTTTTTTAATTGTTTAAAATTTTTATTATATTTCTTTTTTTTAATCTTCCTTTATTGTGTAACTATAATTGTATTCCTTGTATATATGTTCATAACTTTGCTTTTGTGGACGTTTTTGTATTGAGCCATTTAACCTATTATGCATCTTATTCCTGCAAGAAAATTCCAACTGTTGATTTTTTTTCTCTTCTTCTTTTTATGCTTTTGTCATGTACATTTTCTGCTGTGTGAATACATTGTACTCTTTATTTAACCTTGATTTCGAAATTATGTAAAATCTTACATTATTTTGTCAATAGATGCTGAATGCGGGGGTGATTGTTTCTCTGGAGGCCGGTTTGCAGCTCTAAATCCTTTGGGTGAGCTTGGTCTCCTTGGGTATTCTGCCAATAGCCCTCGTGTTGCTTCTAGTGCTATGTTAATAAAACCAAACCATTGAATTATTTTACAATTACTTTTAAACAGGAATCACTCTAAGGACTTAATATGTTACAAGAGGTCCTTGGAAATCATGAAAAGTTTCTGTTCAATTTAAATAAAATATTTATTTTTAAAATTAGATGGGACATATACGATGGTTTAATAGGCTCAGTGAATCTTACACATGCTATTTCAATTGATCCTGTAATTCAAATAATTATATTTGTAATAAAAATTATATTTTTTAATCCCCTGTTGTTTATTGTCTAAGTTTAGCTGGACAAAAGGAAAATTTGTTGCATTGGGACAATCAAAGATTTCTCGGTTCGATTACCCAATGCAACCATCAGGATAATTGGGAGAAATTTTAATTTCAAACCAATGAAGTTCTATATTTAGTTTAAAAAGTTCATAGTTAGCTAAAAAGTTCCACAGTTAGTTAAAAAAAGTTCCATAATTGTGGTTGTCATTTTAGATTAGCTAACATTGCTGAATAGCTCCTTCCTTTACTTTGTGGTGCTGCTGTTTCAGTGGTTCCAGTGATCTCTTGACTGAGACTCAAATTTTAATGTGCCCTTAAAGCATAATCCTTCCAAACAGTAGCTTTTGGAAATAGTTTTCGATTGTGAGTTCTTTTCCTGCGGTTACAGTCACCAAAAAGCAGTTGAATTAATTAATTGAAATGGAGTCACACTGCCAATTTTGACTAGGTAATTACTTTGACTAGGAAATTCCAAAATCGGGTACTTGAAGAGCTTTTCCGATTTATTTTGATATTCCTCCATATCATAGAAATGACTCGTGGTCATTTAATTTACAGAAAAGACAAAATAACTGAAATTTTATTCAGAATTATAAATTTATCATAATAAAATTTTACTAAAATATAACAAATTAATTTATTTCATGCGAATAACAGATTTTCTTCCCTTTTTAACTTAAATCTCTCAAGATTGTTTATGTCATGTGCTCTTTCTTGGTATATTAGAACTCACTCATACTTAAAATATTTTAGTGATGGCCATATAAAATAAGTTCATAATGGCAAAGATGATATAAATCAGTCGGATAATAATCGCCAAGAATTTTTTTCGGTAAGATTGAGACCTTGTTTTTACTAGAGAATAATATACTAAACCATTTAATTATTATTCTGGATCTATTTTCCTTATTCTCGGAATTATAGTTTGGATATTTCAGTGATTGTCTTTCAAAGAAAATTTTGACGCAGAGCACTTTTAGCAATTTCTCATAGCTTTCGTACCTTTAGCGAAAGTTTATCAGCGATTCTGGTCGTTAAGCTAAAAAGTGCAGCTCAGTTCAAAATAAAATCACTTACAAAATGTAAAACCAAGAATGAGGGCGAACCTTACAAGCTATTATTAATAAATTAAAAAACTATAACGATGATTTTTCTCGGAATATGCGGATATTTTTTCTTTTAATTCCTTTGATGTACAAAATTTAACATTTTTACTTTTAGTAACGACGCTTTCAAAGAAAACTTTTCTGTCTTTTTTAAACTTGGAGCAGAGAAAAGAGTTAGAATAACAAAAACTACTGTAGAAAATAAAAGTAATGGAAAAAGTAGATGGAAAAGATTAAAAGAATGGAAAATTCTCCGAGCAAATACAAATTTCTATTAAACGTATACAAATAAGGCATCGATTTTTTTTTTATGTATTTCCATTACTTTTTTTTGTTTCGGGTTAGTAAAACTAAACTTAAAATTTTTTGCCTTTACTACCATTAACAGATTACTTTTACTCCTTTTGATTCTTAATTAAATGCAGTGCAACAGCAGCAAAAAAATTAGAATAAACAGATTTTATGAACTTAATAATCTGTTTTGAACGATTAATATTTCCGATGAAATTTTATAGATGTATCTAATATGTGCCAATATAAAAATCATGTCTTTTAGTAAAATATTTTAATAAGATTCTTTTTTGCTTTATTTGCGCTTTTTAAGAATAAAATCCCTTTTTTTTTTGAGGATTTATAGTCTTTGATGTTTTACTACTTATGTTGAAAAGCTCATAAGTTTTAAGTACTTCCCATATGATGAGATAGTTTAATGTACTGAATTTAATAATAAACAGAACGAAGACTCTGGAACGACAGGAAAATTATACTGAGATATGCTTCGAACGAAAATAGAAGCATAAAGAACTTCAATAATTTTTTTTCTTCAAAAACAAAGTTTAAATTTTATTTTACAACGCTTTTGTAATTTCTTCAGTTTTAAATTTAAAACGCATATTTTTAATCACGTATAATAGACTTCTTGTAAGGAAAAAAAAGCCCATTTAAAGAAATATCTATTTTCATTGAACTTAAATAGTATATATAAGTCACACACTTGTATAGATTATGAAAGGATTACATTCTGAAGGCTTTAAACATATCAGAGGCTAGTAGTTGTATATTAAATGTAACAATTGTTAATTGATAAAACTTCTCTTGTTTGCGTTGTATGCTTTTATACGACTGTTAGAAACTTTTACTACTTTTCTACTTTTTCATTCTTACTGAAAAATTTTTCTATCCATTAACTTTTTCTTATTTTAAACCAGGAGTATTCAACCTTTTTATATCTACCGTCCACTTTTGTATTTTTTGTTAGTAATAAAATTTTCTAACAGTCCACCGGTTCTACAGCAATGGTGATTTATAAAGTAGGAAAGTAACTTGACGTTATAAATTTTATAAAGCATGATTACACATCCAGTTACAGCATTTAATAATAATTACTTACCAAGTACTTTATGTCGGAATTTCGCTAAGTTTGGAAGGATAAACCTTCATAAAATAACTCACTATCGTTAAATCCAACTTTTAATTTATACTTTGTGTGCATTCACAGAAATTACATTAATTGATTGAATCATTTGTAGGATCCTTAAGGTTGAGGCGGTTAAACTTAATATTGAATATCTCGTTCAAGTTTTGTGAGGAACAAACACAAGTCTCTCCTTTTCGGAAACATTCAGGTGGTTTGTTTCTTAAGTTTTAATATGATTAATAACACTAAATCGTGATTCCACAAGATATGAGGTGGAGAAAGGTATCAATAAACTGAATACCATTTTCCTCATACGTGGATGCAAGACCAATATTTTTTTTTTATTTTGCCATAGGTTTTCATATTCACCATTGTCGAATTTATGTTTACTTACATCATCGTAGCTTATTTCCAACAGATCTTCTTAACAAGTTGTACCAGCTTTTTCAATATTTGAGGTAAAGGGATTTTTCATCCAGTCATATACCTTCAATTTCAAAATATCGTCTAATCGTTTTTCCACGTCAAATTTAAGTTCGTTAAGGTGGCTACTGAATTCCGTTAATATTCTTTGAAGATACATCCTCTTTTATAGATGATAATTGAGGGAACTGATGAAATTCTCTCTTCAATAAATTGCGAGAAAGTAATTCAAGTTTGTCAATAATTTAACAGCACAATACTTTGGCAACCTATAAAAGTTTTATTAGCTCCTTGAAGCTGCAAATTGCATTGTTAAATCGCTTGAAAATATAAGTTGAGCAAAAGGCATCATTCATTACTGTTTTTAACTATTGACACAGATTAGTATCATTATTACTTTCAAAAAATTGTATGAGACTATCATATAATGCTACAAGTCTAGCCAAAGATGTACACTTTGACAGCCTCTAAACTTCTGTGTGCAAAAGTAACATAATAAAATCTTCATTATTATTCTGACAAAGCTGCTGAAGTATTCTATTATTCTTTGCATTGGATTTGATTTTGCTTACGGCTCGAATTATTATAGGTAATGATGAATAGAAATTTGTACTCGGATGTTTTCCTGCAAGATGTTGTCTTGACAATGTTGTCACCACACATTGAATACATAAAACATTTGACACTTACATATGGACTTTAATTTCGATTACGTAACGATTTAGCTTCGCTTACGTTAAGTGAACAAAACTTAAGCTCTGTTTGTTTGCTCCGCTACCGCCCACCGTGAAAGCTTCACTACCTCTGTTTTAAATCATTTCTAGATGGATTTAGATGTACAGCAAGAAGCATTGGACTGCTGAAATATACTATTAGAATCTCCTAAAAAGGTCCAAACGGTATCAGATGATCATATAACATAACTTGATGCCCTTCAGAATCTATGCGTCCCGAAATTCGCTGTAAATAGCACACAATCTATCATGGCTAAAAGCTCCGCAAACCATTACTAATCTTCCGCCTATTTGTCGACTAAAATATTCTATCGGTTCCTTCCTCAATTTCGGTGAATTCCTCCAGTCGTACCAATAGTGTTTGTAGTCATCAGGAATGTCAAAATTAATGATCTTTTTTATCAGCAAATATAATTTGTTTCCCCTCATCGTTCCATAACATGATGATTTCAGCTTATTTCAGTCTTTATTCTCGATGATGATACAACGACTTCTGTGTTTTCTTTATTTTCATAAATTTTGCAATTAAATGTGATTTAAGACTCTTTCTGATAATGATATGTGAAGATTTTTTTTGCTGAAACGTTCCGAAATCTTACGAGTTTAAAGACCTTTTTGTCAGTCGAAAAACTTGTTGATCATCCCGTGCTGTCAAAATACTTTATCTTCCATGTCTTTTTATTTTGTTTGAATCATCTTTTTTAACTATGACCTTTTGAAAGGTATTTTCAGAACACTTCATCAACCTAGCTATTTCTCTTTCTTGAGATTTGCCAGTACCCTTAAAAAATAAAATTTTTTCTCACTTCGCCCTTAGATAATTATAATACGTACCGTCTTCAAAAAAATCGTGAGATCTTTTGCTTCTCAGGTTATGCGGTCAGGTAAGGTAATGAATACTATCGTATATATATAAGTGAGAGACAAGATCAAATTTTTGAAAAAAATATACCCAAATATCACTATGTTTTTGACAAAGCTACATTTCTTGAAACAGAATGTAATGCATACGTTTCCTCGAAATATCAGCTTGGCTGTATTACCCTCAAGGTGGAATAGGCTTAAGCATAAATGTCACACTGAAATTAGGCACTTTCCAGTATTCTTAGCTATTTATCAAGTTAGAATGTGTATGTGAAGGTATATAGAACATAGTATGTCAAACTCAAAAGCTAACACGAACCAAACGTTCAAAGTTTAAGCTTATTTGAGAAAAAAACAACAACTTTAATTTTATTACAATAACATTAGTAAATTTCGAAAAGAACCGTGCAAAAAATAAAAAAGGACAACGATAAAGTTAAGGTTTGTATTCTGACATTCGCCATCTAAAATGTTTAAATATTTCCTATTTAGACGAAAACAGTAATGACTTTCAAAACAAATGTTTTGCTATTTTCTAGATGTTATAAAAGAACTTATTATCTTTTATAAATGAAAATAATCGCTTGCACAAAAATTATTTCCAAACGCTGAAACAACACCAAAGAGGATATTTTCTGATCTTTTCTGACTTGGATAACTAATATTTGTAAAATTTACATATGAAAACTTTACAGTTTTATTGTCACGTATCGGCAATTACATATTGTCACGTTCATCGCCAAAAATGAGCATAGGAATGTCAAATGAACGATAATTGTGTGCACCAGGTTGCGGCTGCGGATGATAGGAATTTGTGGAACTCTTTTCTTTTTTAAAAGTCTTTTTTTTACTTGCTGTGGTGTAAATAAAAACTAGAGTCTCTAGGGAATTCTCGATGGTTTTCGACGTATTCCAGAATGTGTGAGAGAAGGGACGTGAAATATTTGTAAATTGTTACTTCAAATATATTTTTTCATGCCTATTTAAGAAGCGGCGGAATTTATTTTGTCTTAATATGAACCACTGCCATAGAAAGCATTTTTTTTTCTCCCGTTTGAAAAGTCATTTTTAATTGTAAATTTGGCTCTCGAAAAGTTTTCTTTATCTGTGCTTTGAAATCTGTTCCTGAATGCGTAACATCTGCTGAGACGCGCTATTAAACAACAACACAACTTCCTATTCATCCTTTGATTTCGCCGTCTAGTCTTTCTTCGTCATCATATTCATTAGTAGTTTTGATTTTGTGTATGGAGTATCTTTTTTTTCCTTCCATCTAACAGCAGAAATGAAACAGAAACTTCCTTCCAAGGTTAAACACACTGTGTTAAAATGCGATAGCTTTTGATGGTCAGGTCTGGAATCTTTGTGAGTGTAAACGAATTGCTACTAGTGAAAATCAAAATAAAGAGTGATTAGAGAGCTATCAAGAAGAATTGTTATCTAAAAAATCTTTTTAGTTAGGTATATTTCAGTATTTTAGTTTGTAGTTAGGTTCTGATATAATACTTGTAAAAAAAACAGGTATTGTAAGTTAAAAACAATAAAAAAAATTAACAATAAGATTGCTCTTTCTAAATTTCTATTTTTAATCAACTTCTTTCATTCATTAAGTTTTGGTTCAGGAAAGGAGTTACAAAGCGTACTTCCAGGAGTTAGGTCTTGATAATGAATCATAAATAGTTGATTCCATTTTAATTTTAAATGTATTAATCCTGCTTATTGAAATAGTTCAACATCTAACTCTTTATTTTAGGCTTTCAGGAATTTTAAAACGACAGTAAATAAATGTGTTACTCTTCCTTCCCTCCTCCCCAAAACAATCGAAGTACGTGACAAGATCATTTTGAGAATATTTTTATAAGTATAAAAAGTGTATGGAGAGAAATTTTAATAACGTATCAGTATTGCAACTGATAACAGAAAATAATGTTAATTTGTACATAAAATTCGGGGAATGTGACTTCCAAATACAAAACATCATCTAGTTTTATCAGATTGTTTATTTGGTGACAATGCTCTTTTCTAGGTTATTTTTTAAATCTTACGGTATTTTTCAATGAACTTCTAGAACATTTACATAATTTTGTTTTAATTTTAGCAATTTTTACGACTTTTAGGAATATTTTCCTTCAATCCCGAGTTTAAAATGAAAAAACAAACCCAGTTTTTCTTTTTCTGTCATATTTTTTAAGCTACATTCGAAATGTTTTACCTAAAACTTACATATGTGGCAATACAGATGGTTACAATAAATTAATTAAAAAAATTTTATTTTTAGATTCATTTGTAAAATTCTATACAATTATAGTAAAAATATTGTTAAAAATTCCGCTTACAATTAATTACAATAAAATTACTATTAAAATTGCTATTAAGTTAATTTTCAGAATAAGTTATTGTCGCCGTAGCTATGCTGTGCGCAATAAATCCAAAGATGCAAATGAGATGAACTTTTAATTTAAAATAAGGTTAATTTTAGCATAGTAAATGAAAACGTTTAAACTAGTGTAATACTTAGAGCGTAATTATTCTAAGTTGAGGAGCACTCGGACGAATCGAAAGCTGAGTTTACAAAATACCAATACGTATTGTATCGGCTGCGATTATATGAAGGAAAAAAAAAGTGCGGTCTAAAAATACAAGTGAGGAAAATTACAGTCAAAGTGGAAGTAGAAATACAGAGTGGGAAACAGTTATATGACTATTAATAAATCTTTTTATTTAATCAATTTTTTTATATTTTAAAAAAATATGTTTCTTAAATCAGGTTGCATGAAATGAGTGGAAACAAAATACATATTTTTGTTCGATTTTTGTCTTTTTCATGCCATGTTCAAATTTTCTTTGCCCGAATTCTCTCTCATCTATCGCCACACAAATAGTAAATATTAATTGTTTGAAGATTTTTAAAAAAATTATTTTTTGTAAAAATTTAAGAAACAGCATCATTATGGTTATTATATAAATTAATTAACCATTCCATATTGGTATTAACAATGTTTATAAATAATTTTGAGAGCTTTTCAGTAATTTTTTATTCATTTCCACTTTTATCATTTTTTTTCCCTCTTAGTCATTGCATTCAAGACTTTTTTAAACAGTTATAACGCTATTACTATTTGGATTAGGATACAAATTGGTATATTTATCAGTCATTTAATATATTTATTATTTAGCAGTTCTTAATAAGCATTAGTCTTAGCTTTACAACTCACATCATTCATCACCTTTCATGACGATTCTTTAGTTATAATTTAATCCACATTATTCATATAATAACTTTGGCTTATTTTCTTTAATGTATATTTGCAATAATATTTATTTCTCAGGAGCAGGAAAGTACCAGAATCAAGTATAAATTATATATAATTACGGAAAAAGAAGAAAAAGCTTAAATTCTTCTCATTCTAACAAATATCAATTAATATTTTTCAGAATGTTAAAATTTTTGCTTAATTGAGAAGTCTGAGGCTGATATCAAGTTAAAAAGTATACAAAATAAAAATAATATTATAAGTATACAAAAATAAAAGTATAAAAAATACGAACATATAAAATAATTAAAATAAAATAAATTATAATAAAATTACTCGTAAAATACTAGTTAAAATAAGTTATTAAATTATAAACAAGTAAATTGTATTATAATTATTATTCAATGATTTTATTTGAATTAAATTTCTCTCTTTTTCTCCGTAAGAACGCAAAATGATTATTTCATTTTGGAAAAAACTAATGCACGAAATATTCGTGGAATAAGTATTTGGACGCCCGAAATTATCAGTCAAAATTAATAATTGGATTGATTCAAAATGTGAATAAGGTCTTTTGAAGCATTAGAACGGAAACCCATTTTTCAATCATTCTTATTCTAAGTGCTGTGGTACTTACGTTACCTCGAATTATTTCATAAAAAAAGTCACTACTGAAACATTTGTTTAAAAAGATTCTGCTCTTAACCATAACGCTATTATCACTTTTGCACCGAACATCAAATACTTTTATTTAATTTAATTCAAATGATGAAAAATTAAATTTATAGTGAAAGGATTCCTAAAAAAGAAGATATTAATGGTTCACTTAAATCAAAATTATCATTAAAAATTCCATTTCTCGTGGCATTTCTGCAAACTCTGTTAAAAGTTCAAAAGTTAAATTAATTTCTAATTCAAACATTGAATTTTATATAGGAATTAAATTTCATATATATGAACAAAACATCAGTATTATACTATAATCGACACAGCCTCACATCATAAACAAATTAATCAAATCAAACATATAAATTCACCACATTAATGTCTAAGAAACTACATAATTAAAGAAATAATTAAGAAACTAAAGTAAAATTGATACAACTCATATAAAATTATTATAATTGATTAAATAAACTAAAATTAAAAACAAATATAAAAGTCTATTAAGTAACTGAAAACTTATGAAAGAAAACCCATTGATAGAAAAGTAAAAATTTAAAATAATGGAAATAACGTATTTAATACTGTTCCGTACTTTGTAATGGAATAATGTGTGTTTATAACGTTATTAGAATTACAAACCACCATTACATTATCATAAAATGTGGTGACAAACCAAAAATCGACAAAATTCAGAAAATAAACTTTAGAAAAGGTAAGAATGTAGGTGTTATAACTTTTGTTTTTCCGTTTTAAACTTCACTTCCATTTTTCATAACAACTCATATATTTTAAAAAGAACTTTTTTGACAATAAAGATTTATTAAAAGTAAAAAAAAAGTTTGGATTAATGAGTTATAAATATTTTTTTCTCCATTTAATTTTTTCTTATCATCGTTTTTACGATAATTTTGTTATAAGTGTATTATTTATGATGTATAATCGGATTTTTTTCCATTAAAGTTTTATTACACGTGTGCGATGCCTAATATTTAAAAGTTAGAGAAAATATAAATAAAATTTAATATTAATATACTGCTAATGAATAATATTAATTATCAAAAATAATAAGCTACAATAAATGCAAATAATAAACACGATTTATTAATAATAAAAGTTATTAATATTAATAAACCTAGATAATAATACAATGAATAATTCATTAAAATGAGATATAAATAAATAATTGAAATAAAATTGATTTAATAATAGTAAATAATTCTGTAACTAGCATAAATAATTGAATATTATTTACATCAAAATAAAAGAATACAATAAGCTGTGCGAAGTAAGCTGTACGAAGTAAGTTATTAAAAAAAGGATTCGCTTAAAATTCATAACCATATAAGGGTCGAAAATTATTGAAAACTTTTAAGATATAAAGGGGTCTCTTATTTTTTTCACAGAACCTTCTAGTATCTATCTCAAGAAAGAGTGTAGGTAGATTAGTAGGTCACATTTATGTAAACTTGTTTGTAAAATCAAGTTACACGACACAATTTTTCTTCGTACTAACAGCATTATGCAAACAATATTTGGGCTTTTTTCAGTATTTTTATGTGATTGCAGATTTTAATGACGCAAAAACCAAACCTGGCTATGCTGCGCAGGACAAAGTGTAATTGTGATTTTGACTTTTGAAAAAAATGCAAAAAAGATAAATTGGTTGGCAACAAGAAGGGTCGAACATAGAGAATAATCGCTTGGGTATCCAGGAGGCATGTCACCCATGTTTATCAAAAACATTAAACTCCACGGGAAAGAAAAAAATCATGAGGTTTTTCGGGATCCTAATGCCCTTACTTTCCTAAAGAAGGTAAGCCCTCAAGGGGTTAATATTCTTAAGTATTTAAATTTAGTATTACAAAAACTTAATCCAAGTTCATTGCACTAGCGATTCTATTGATTGATTGATTGATAAGGGATGTAGGGCTACAAAGGCCATTATCCCGTAGCTATTCGAGTTCATTTATTTTCTTCTTTCTTTCGATATATTTTGCAATTCCATCATTATTTTCTTTTATTCTTTTAGAATACACATTACTACATATCGATTTTTGGGATATTACGTTTCAAATTTACACTATTGAAGATTTGAATGAGTTTTGCTTTCCAAATGAAGATTTCTATACAGTTTTTAGTTGCTATTTAAGTGCAAAAAAGTTCATAAAATATTAATTTATGAGATGCAGCCATAAAAATGAAAGGAATTGAAATCAATTCTCAATGACTGGTACAGTGATATTGAAAAGGAAAGCGTTGCTCCACATCGCTTTGTTTCGTCTTTTCAAAATAGTTATCTATATTTAGAGACAATCATTTTTCACAGCATAAAAATTTGGAATCGGCCGTGGATAATGGATTCAACATGTGTTTATTTGAATGCAACATTATTCAGTGCAATACATATATACTTTAAATAGGGGATCACTACAAGACTGAAAGGGTTGAAAAAGTCAAAATTTATTCGTCAGTTTTTAAAAAATTTCTTTTTAATAGGTTCCAATGCATCCCTTAAGTGACCGCGGTAGCCATGTGGTTCACGGTCGGCTTTGTTTTAGTTAAATCTAATGTTCGAGTCCTGTTGTTATTAAGAGTACCAGATTATACGAGGAAAGGCGGAATATTATATCTAAGACTTCTTGTTTTTGTGGTATATATATTTTCATATTATTAGTAGAGCTTAGATTTTTGTGTGTGCCTATTCATGATACTTTAATCATTTTATTGAGCTATAAAAAGGTTTTTTTTCCCTCCTCTTAATTGAATTTCGACATAACTTGTGAGATATATTTACTTTTAGATACCATTTTAAAGAAAACTCTTACACAATACGGTTCCCCAAATTTCTTATGCTTCTATAAAGGGTAGTTATGCATATAAGTCTAAAATTTTTTTCTCTAAGTAATACATAAATTTTAAGAAATAATTTTTTATACGAAGGTAAGGGAAAAAAATTAAAATGTCCCAATTTACAAAGTTCTAGAAGTTTTCAAAGAAAATGTACAGTAATATCATTAAAAAAGTTTGTTCACTATTTTTTGCGCACTGTTTTATATATAATGAGTAAAGTATTTTGTATATTTATGGAGTATTGTTTTTAAAAATGGCATCTTAATGCAAATAAATCTGAAAAATCATGCCTATATTCAACTCAAAGGGAAAGAAAAACTTTTTGACTAAAAAATACTTTTATATAGTTCAGTAGAATTACCAAAATTTCATTATTAGAACCCCCCCCCCCCCAAGCTCTACGAATAATTTTAAAACATAAACGTCACAAAAAAAGGAGTTTTAAATTCGATACTTCATTTATCCCCGCAAACGCTTGTTCCCTTTAAGACCCGTCGTACAGTTAGTATGGCTGAGGCGAGTTGAATCAATCAGGGCTCAAAGTTTTTACGTAGGAGAGTGGAGTTCCATCTCAGGCGGCGTCCTCGTCACTTGACTGAGGTTCAAAATTACGAGGTCCGTCACCAATAGCCCTCGTATTATTTCAAAATGCGACTTTAAAAATGCAATCAATCGATCAATAGAGCATCTCCTGGAGATTTAAACGGCAAAGTATGATGCCCAGCAACAAGTCGAACTTAGTTTTTCCGCTCTGGTAAAAGATCAATTTTTCAGAATCAGAGACATTATGATGTCAGAGTGTTTTTCTTAGCGATAACATGATTAGGAATCCAAATTCATAGTCTATCTAATCCCGATAACTCTATCAAATATAACATTGCACCAAACAGTGCATTTTTGAGGGATGCAATTGATGTGGAGTGGCCGCGGTAGCCTAATGGTCAAGGCCGTGGACTCTCGTCCGGCGGTTTTCGTCGAGTCAGGTTCGAGCCTTCATGCCACCAAAGGTATACCGTGTAGCCGGGGTTGATGCACATGAAATCTATCGAGGCCGAAATTCCTCCGGGTGGAGTGGTGTGGAAGTTAGGAGAGGGGTGCCAACTCAGGTATCATCCTCGCCACATGACCGAGGCTCAAAATTACGAGGTCCGTCACCAATAACCCTCGTGTTGTTTCTAGTGCGACGTCAATAAAACCAAACAAAACACAATTGATATTGATGTTGTGACATATTCAATTTTTACAAACAAACGATTTAATCTTAATGTGATACTTTTTAAAGATATTATCTGTTCAACTTTTAAAGGCAAACGATTTAATCTAATGTGATACTTTTTTTAAAATATTATCTATTCAACTTTTAAAAGCAAACGATTTAAACTTAAAGTGATACCTTTTTCAATATTCTTTATTAAGATATATTTTTTTGGCAACACCAGATCATATTTTTGTTTTTTAGATAATTTACTGGCAACGGATATGAAATATAGAATTGAGTTTGGTTCCAAGAGGTAAAGACGAACGTTGAAAAATCGTGCTTGTGTAAAATTGTGTATTTGATTTATGTTTGAAAAGATGGGCGCAAATAAATGTGATGTCCTGAAAACAAGTCATCTTTATTAATAGTCTGCAATACAGTACAGACTATTATTTGGAGGTTCCACCGAAGATGGATGAAATTCAGACGTGCTTATTCGAATGGCGGTAGTGCTGGTCTCCACAAGTAGGATTGGAGTGCGTACCTCAATCAAATAATGCTGGTCTTCTGAGTTTTTAAATTGGAAATGAAGATATTTGGAATTGCCTGAAGAAGTTGTTTAGTAAAATTACCTGATGCTGAATTTGTTTTTTCATTTTGCGCGAAGGATTATCTGGTAGTGAAAGTGATTCGATTTCAAGCGCCATTTTTTTTCTTCTGCGGACTGTTTGCTGTTCTGACATCATATGCTGCTTTGTTTATTCAAGAATTAGCGTCATCTTTTCCGAGTGGCTATCTTTAAAGCTGTTATGTTTCAACATTCATTTATCGAAATTATTTAATTTCACATACAAGCTAAGGTTCTCCAACATGGCTTTTTTAGCTAGAAGTAAGAAACAGGATTTACAAGTGTTAGCTGAAGAATTGGGTTTAAACGTAAAACCTGAATTTAAAATTTTTCATTTATATAAACTGATTTTTGAAAGTCCCAATTATGATGAGGAATTTACACTTGGAGTACTTAGTGCCATTAAAGAAGAACGGGAAAGTAAGGAAGAACTGGAAAAAAAAGAGAGGAAGTGGAAAATAGAAAAAGAACGGGAAAGGAAGGAAAAACGGGAAGAGAGAGCACGAGTTAGAGCCTTTGAGCTGGAAAAACTGGAACTGGAATTAAGAGCTACAGGTATACCACCTGGAAAATCTATGCAGTTATCTGATCAACCTGTGAAAAACAAAATTCCTGATGTCGTGCTACGTTTTAATCCTAAAGAAGAAATTCCCGATTCCAAAATTGATGAAGAGATTTTACCACCATCTAGTAAAGATTTTGCAATCAAAGAATTAATCAAAGTTAGTTTGAAGGAATTCTGTAAAGAACCACGTGCAGTCCCACCAGTAATTGTCCACGCAGAAAGTGTTGAACCTGAAAACAGGATTGAAAATATTGAACAAGTTCCAGAAAATCATATTCAGCTTGAACTGAATGAAAATTATTTTGGTGAAATGAATGAAAATCCTGAACTGAACAATAAGGCAGATCAGAATGTCGCTTTTGCTAGATCTGAAACATCAAGTTCAGATGAAGGAAATAATCAAGATATCACTTGTTATTCAAAAAGAAAGAAATGCTTTTTTATATGCATACTTCTAAGAAAATTTGTTCAAAATATTTCGTAAACTTCCCCAAATCTGATGAAAGTGTAACTATCGATAATGACAAGGTATATGAGACTAGTAAATGTGAAGATGATGAATTAAATTGTAAGAAAAAGAGAAATTCCTATAAGAAAAAGTGTATCTTTTCTGATATATTCAGAAAGAAGTTTTCAGGAACTGAGAAGCGATATTCTGTTACAGAGAAAGAGTGCGCAGCCAAAGAAATTGCTGTGAAGAAACTACAATGTTACTTGGATGGGCCAAATAAATTCATCACCATGATGGACCATAATATTTTATTTTGGCTTAAAAATAATGTAAAATTGAATCCACAACTTATGAGATGGGCAATGATTTTACAGTCTTATAATTATATGGAAGCTCCTGGCAGTGGCAAGAGTCGGAAACATGCAGATACCTTAAGTCTCACTCCATGGCCTGATTAGAGAAACTATATTTAAAATAATAACTTTCAGACTTTGAGTATAGGCATTTACTCTTTTACAATTTGGCTTATTGTTTGTATTGTTTTAGCAATTTTCTTCACCACAAATTGTATGTAATATATATTCAATGTACATTTTCAAAAGCTGCATACCAGTGAAAAATTTGGGCTTTCTAATGTTATATTTGTTTTAGTATTTTTTTTTCATTATAAATTATTGCTCTGTCTAAAGTGATGATTGTAAATATTACATTTACTATGTATTCTATTTTATGTTATAACAACTTTTTGTATAGAATTTTATGGGAGGGTTTAAAAACGTAGCATCAGCTGCAAACTGACAGTGCCATTCAATACCTAGTGGAATTAAAAATATAAAAAAATAATATTTAGAATTATATTGTGATTTTCAGTTCATATTCTGTTTGTTATTTACTGTATTTGAAAAAAGTGCTTTTGAATTTTTGTTACGTCAATTATTTTGGGAAAAAGTTATATACCTGTTTGTATTTATGTAAGAGATATTCTTCTTATTTTATTTGTATGTTTATTATTTGATTTTTTATGTAATTTGAGGAATTTAAGCTTAGCATATGAAATGTTGTTGTTATTAGAGAACTATTTTATAAAAAAAATTAAGTTGCGAAGCAAATCAATTTTCTGAAATAGGAAGAAACAATAATTTAAATTTCGAGAAACATTAATTTAAATTTCGAGAAACATTAATTTAAAAAAATTATTAAAGTTTATTTCGGAAGGGGGAGAGGTTGTGACATATTCAATTTTTAAAAACAATCGATTTAATCTTAATGTGATACTTTTTTTTAAAATATTATCTATTCTACTTTTAAAAGCAAACGATTTAAACTTAAAGTGATACCTTTTTCAATATTCTTTATTAAGATATATTTTTTTGGCAGCACCAGATCATATTTTTGTTTTTTAGATAATTTACTGGCAACGGATATGAAATATAGAATTGAGTTTGGTTCCAAGAGGTAAAGACGAACGTTGAAAAATTGTGCTTGTGTAAAATTGTGTATTTGATTTATGTTTGAAAAGATGGGCGCAAATAAATGTGATGTCCTGAAAACAAGTCATCTTTATTAATAGTCTGCAATACAGTACATGCCCTTCTCTAGGATTCTTTGAATCTCAAAATCTGTAATTTTGTTTGTTGATGTACTCGTTGAAATGAAAATATGCTTCATTACTGGTAATCGAGTAGTTACCACTTGGCTGGGTTGGTGTACTTCAGGCGCCGCTGAGTACTCTTTTGTGGTAGTAAAGATCGGATCATTTGGATCTTGAATGGAAACATACGAAATTTCAGTTTTAGGGTCTTCGGAAGCGATGTTCGTTCCGCAGAACGACGATGAGTAGAGGCAGATGGATCCTCAAGGACACTTTGCTTCCACCGTTGAATTAGTGCGCGCAGATCCTCTTCCCGGAAGATTGTCGACCGATTTCGAACCGGGCGATTAGGTTTCGAATCATGATATCGCTAGGAGGTATTCAGATATCACAATGTTCCTGGTATTTACTTTTAAGTTTACATAATTAATCTTTCACTAAAGGAGTTATATTTGTTGTTGGACGATATATTAGCAATATTTATCTCTAAGGGAATCTCTGTAACTTAGTTTAAAAGAAATTTTTTTTAAAAATATTTTGAAAAGAAACAAGTTGTGTGATTTTTCTAAACTACTCATACAGTCTTTCAGTGTCCATCCCCGTATTTCAAGATTCACAGCTAATGTCTGTTTTCATTAACTGATTCTTAATTTCCGTAAAATTTCGGAAATTTTGAGTGCAAGAGGAAGATGCGATCAAATGGGTCATTTAGGGGGACTTCCACGTTCTAAATGGGATATCAGTTTCATAGAAGAAATTACTCATATTTTAATTCAATATTTTTGTTCATTTTTATAGTAAGAATTGATATGGCAATACCATGGTAATTTTATTCTCGATTCTCTCATGAAATGTTACGTTTCATAAAGGCCCTCG
>BMAW01022053.1:654861-705670 GCA_019974015.1 Nephila pilipes
TTAAAATACATATTGTTGGAGAAGTCTTGTGTATAATATTTTGTATTTACTGAAAGCTTACTGAGTGTTATCAAAAACAGACGAAACAACAACAACAAAAAAGAATAAACTTAACGCAGCTTTAAAAACCATCTAATGAGTTTTAATTTTTCTGTTTGTGTTTACTTTATTTGTCGTTGCTATGGAAACTAATCAAACTATAATATTTACCGGAAAGTAATGATCTTAGTTTTCGAATACTTTATGTGGTAGAAAAAGTATGAATATTTATATTTTTTCACTAGTGTAAAAATTAGTGACGAAAAAACAAAATTAAAAATATAAGAACGGAGTTGTAACTTGTGTTTTAACAGCTATTAATGAATCGAACAAAAACGAAACAAAGGGGGAAAAAAATGCCGATTTAGTTCCATCCATGTGATGTCGCTCAAGAAACTTAACAACATTCTCTTGAGAACTTTCTCATATTACATCTAGTAACGTCTTTTCCATGACTTACATGACGACATTCAGCGCAACCGGACCCATGACGTCTACGTTTTGAAAAAATATGCAAAAAGAAACCATCGTACCGATCCTATTTTGCATAACTTGTAGCTCCATCGAGTTTTCCTACGGTTTTCAATCCCACACTGTCACCCACTGCCCACAATATTTAAGAGAGGAGGGAGAAATAAGATCCGTGAATCAAACAAAACTGTAAACAACTGGGTCAGACAATCGTCTGCTGGTCGTAGAGCGCATGCGTAGGAAACTTTTGATTTGGCGGTACTCCAAAACGTTCTTCCCGTCGAGTTCTCCCGGCACTTGTTAATTCGTTAGCACGCGGTTACCATGATAGTTGATCTTATCTATTCTAAACCTCAGATTCAGTTGCAGTTACAGTGGCTTTAAGACTAAATAAGACAGGAGCCAGCTCCATGCTGTGAACGGAAACAGATCTGTAAGTTACAAACGCAATTTTTTTTTGTTAATGCTTTCTAAAAGAGCAGTTATTCACGCTCTTATTCAAAAGATTTGCACATGTATTGAGGAATTTGAAAATAATTAATATGACAAGAGAATAAAATTGTTTGTTGATGCGTTCTGATTTCTGTAATGATATTTGAATTGCTTTTATGTTTGTAACTAATTAAATTCAAATAATTTTTCTTCTTTTAATTAATAGTTATGTAATTTACAAATTGTTTACTTCTTAAGAATAAATATTTAAAGTAACCGTTGAGAGACAATTCATCGTGAAATATTTATTTGAAAGAAAATTATTATAATGTATATATCAGAAAATTTATCATCATCAGCATATATTATAAATTGTTATTTATTTATTTTCATCAGCAAATAATTGTTCACATGCAATAATTTGTATTAAATCATGAGAATTAATGTTTAGTTTTTAAGAATCAATTTTGTATTTTTAATACATATAAGAGTAAAAGTTCTATCGGTATAAATCAGTTTATAAAAACATATTGATAATTCTCGAATTAATTGAAAATTAAACAAATTTCTTCTGATATAATTGCTTCTTTTTGCGAATGTTAATCATTGAGTAAACGCTTTATGAAAAAATTGTTTTGCTTATCTGTTTCTGAATGATCGCATTATTTTCTCACACAACCAAAATAAAAGTAATGTTTTCCTATTCAGGTTAAAGAACCGTATTTCAGATTACGTCACCCACACGAAAAAACCTATCCCACGCTGTAAGCATATTCGGTCATATTCTGAGTTGAAACAACTTACGGTGTTATATGTTATTTCAGAGATTTATGTCAAATGTAGCTATTTGTTTTACTGCTGTTAGATTGGAAAATTGTTAATTAATTTCATGAAAAATAATAGTTGATAGTGCGTAAAATATATTTAAACCGGTAAAAGAAAAGTATGGATAATTAATTAAAAAACAACGAATATTTTCATTTTTATTTAACAAAAAGATGCTAATGTATCAACTATTTAGTAAAATCTCCATTTTATATTCTATTTTGATGACATTATTTCGAATTATCATCTAGTTTTAATTATACTTATAAAAATGAGCAACAATGGACCCGTTTCTTTTTTTTTTTTTTTTTTTTATCAGGAAATACCTTAGACTATTTTCTCTCTTATACCTTACCATCATAATCGATTTCTGTATCTGTTACATCAAATATTTATTAATAATATACATTTTCATAATGTATTACTGTCACCAAAAAAAATTCTATTATGTTTTACTATTTCGAGAGAGAGAGAGAGAGATAAGTATAGGTATTATATAACACTTATTTTGAGAGATTTATTTTTATTCATAAGTTATAGAAATTGATGTATTCGTACTTTTTTCCCCCTTTCATTTTAATATTTGTTGAATTTCCTATTTTAGCAGATCGTTACTTTTTCTCACAATGAACAAGCGTTCAGATATTTTAATGATATACATTTAATGAAAATTTTAAATTTAAAACATATTATATCAATATAGAACTGTAGCGAAATCAATAAATATTAAAATCTTCCACATGAGTTAAACTATGCGCTCGATACTTCTAGATACGATTTTTTTTCAATGCATTATTTAATTTATTAAAATAAGACGAGTTTTAAATTTCTCAAGCATCTGACATCAGCTATTGCGAATATTTGAAATTCTTAATATATCACGCAGTTTTATATGGTGTAAATTTTCATTTTTATTAAATTTCTGAAAATCTGTATGTAAGTGTCTTCAAAATGTTTGTTTCAATGCAGATCTTTTACATCGGGGTAAAAAACGTTTTTTAAGCTGAAAGGCAATAATTTTCACAAAGCCTCATGCAAGAAACTACTGTGAAATATATTGAAGAGTAAACGTTATTAAAAATATTTTTATGGCATATTTAAATTGGATATTTTTTTTTTATTTTGACTAATTCATAGATAATATCGGTATATTCCGAAAGGGGAAGTTAAAAAACATTTTAATTCGGGGGAAAATGAACCTAGAAGTTGGACATCTGCAAACAGAAGCCCGTGCAGGCATGCTCTCTTGTAAGTCCATATAAATCTAAGATGTACTCTAAAGCTATTGGATATCTTGGATCTATAATACACGATTTTACAGTCCTTACACGCATATTAAGCGTGTAAGGACTATAATTATGTCTTTTATTCTGCTATTTTGTTGTTGGGTTTTTTTTATGTAATTTGGCTGGAAAACTCATTAGATTTCATTTGGAAACTGCTTTCAAACTCTGGTTTGATTTTCGAAAAATTGTCCTGTATGACTTTTGAAATTTTATTTGAATTCAAATGATATTTTTCAGGATTGATAGTTTATTAACGCCGCACTTCAAAGCAATACGAGGGCTGTTGACGACGGATATCGTAATTTAGAACTTCGGTCAAGTGGCGAGGATTACACTTGGGCCTACTTCCCATTCTCCAAACTTCCACATCATCTCCACGTGAGGACATTGAGCCTCGACTGATTTAACGTCCATCAGGTCCGCTGCAAGGCGGGTCTTTAGTCAAATCCACGACATGATTTCTGCCGTGAGCTCGCGACCATGGTTGCTATATTTTTCAGGAGTTTCATGATAAACTTATGCTTCTCCTGAGATGTTATTTACCATCTCAAAATTCAGCATTGATCTTTGAATGAGGTGTTGGTTTCGTTTTCCCTCGGACATACTGCGTGTTCATTTATTTTTATTGTATTTTTCATTCGGAATGTCACCCTCAAGGGTTTACCTTGCTTAGATAAGTACGGGCATTAGGACCCTGAGGCACTTCAATGATTTTCTTCCTTTGGGGTTTACTATTTTTAGTAAACACTGGTGACGTGCTCCCGGAACACCTTAGCGATTCTTCTCAATTTTCGACATTTTTCTTGTCAACACCCCCTTCCCTCCAAGCGCCTGGATCTAGGCGTTTGAAAAACGTTATTGTCTGACGCAGCATAATCATTTCTAGCTCTTTCGCCTTTAAACTCCATTATCACTCACTCTCTCACTTACTCGGAATGTCTTTTTAAAATAAAAAGATTTGTTTAGTAAAATGGTATCAGTTTTAAAACAGAGTTGATGAAAACCAATGTATTAATTTTTAAATATGTGTGGAAAGAAACTATACTCATCATTGCTTTTGAATTAAAATACTTTTTCTTTGATGAAATTAGCCTAGAATGTTTATCTTTCAATATAGAGCAAATGAAAGTAAATAATTTGGTGTGCTGTTTGGAATAAATTAGAATCTACCTTTTCCTATTTCTCTTGAGGATTTTTCATAGTCGTGAAAAATGTTTTCATCGAACTGTCTCGTAAAATCACCTTCACTTATAAAAATATACAAAATTTATGTGCATATGGATAAAATTAATGGTTTTTGTTATAGAATAACACAAAAATTAAACTTATTTGAAATTCGCTGCAATAAACACAATTTCTGTAATTTGATGTCTTTTAATTAACGGAAAATAACTGTAACTATAAAAACGGGAGCGTAAGCTTACTGATTTAAGTTCTTATTGAAAATTGAAATTTTTGCTTTTGATTTATCGTCGCACCACAGGGGCTTGTTTTCTTTAGGTAGGTACGGGCATCATGACCTTTGGTACCTTAGTGATCTTTTTCTTTCCCGTGGGGGTGACGCGCTCCCCGAATACCCAAAATATATCCTACTCTATTTTCGATCCTCCTTCTTGTCAAACTTGTTATCCTTTTTCCATTTTTTTGAAACTGACAGACCACAGGTACATATTGTTTGGTGCAGCATAGCCACATCTGGCTCTTGCGCCAATAAACTTCACTTTCGCCCACTCATTTATTGTCGACATTTTATTTAACAATTGATTTTAATTAATAATTATAGACACTATTCTGTCGAATTTCAAAGTTTATGTTCTAAATGAATGGAAGTGATCCCGGTAATTATGAAAAATGTGTACGTGAAAGACATTGGGTATAATATTTCTATTTTCAGTATGTCTTACTTTTACTAAAAGTGTCTATGCAAACTCAGTTTCAAGTTGAGTGGTGTAATTAACTTTGTAAGACTTAATGATTCCTTCTTTTAGTGTAATCCAATTATGTAACACAAATTTAAGCAATATGATCCCCTATTACACTCTTCTTTTCGAGTTTCGCCGAAAAGCTCTGTTCTAAAAAAATATTTTCATCAGTTAAGTACCGCAGTCTTCTTGAACAGCTTTTATTGACAGTCAAAGCAATTTTAGTAGTTTTGTTTCCAAGTCTTTATTTTTCACCTTTTCGAAAGAATGCGAGTGATGGAATCATGTCTTTGCCTTAGCACTGATAATCCGTTGAGTAAATATTTAAAGAATTTCTGTCCGAAAGAGGATTACGGTTTTTGTTCACGTTTGGGAGATTATTTTTACTGAAATTTCCTTTCTTTGTATGAGTTTCTTTGAAAAGTTGCTGCTCCTTTCTCCACTTTGGTAGGTTTAAATCGTTGCTAAGAATACAGGATTATTCAAAGTAATTCATCTGATTTCAAAATTCCGTATTTTCAAAAATTTACGACACATAATGAAAAGTAATACATGCATACAAAGGAAACCTGTGGAAGTTATATATTGTGAACAATAGATGGTTCTCATGCGTGCTTCGTGAAGCTATTTCATGAGAGCTGTTTTAGAAGCTTTCACGGAGTTACCTCATAGTTGGATCGGTCGCAGTGGACCAGATGACTTGATGTTACACAGCTGGCCTCCTAAGTCATCTGATATGCGATTTCCATGTCTAATCACCTGATACCCGAAACGATTTCTTCTTTTGGAAGTTTGTAAAAGATGATGTGTACTCACCACCATTATGTACACATTTATCTGAGCTCAAACAACGATTTCTGCTGCTGTACAATCAATCAACACTGAAACTTTACAACGTGTTTAACAGGAACTTACATACTGTCTTGACATTATACCTGAAACTGAAGGAAGCTATATTGAACTTGTAAAAAAATTGATATATTTTCTCTTTACATCCATGTATTACTTACATTCTGTGTCGTTTATTTATGAGAATATGAAAATTTGAAATTGTATGAATCATTTCGAATAACCTTGTATATCGATTACCAAATGATATATTTTATCTTTATATCGGTAAAATGAAATATAAATAAAAGGGAATGTAAAATTACTAAAATATTGTAATCTTTTGATAGTTAGAATTTAATGTGTAGAATAAAAACACTGAAATTCAGTTCTATTAATTCCAAGACAATTCTTTCATGTTGCACATTAAATTTAATGATGAAATTTCACAGAAATGTAATTTCTAAGCTTACCTTGAAAGCTATAGGAAATTATTTTCATTAATTTAACTAAGTATAATATCGAATGCAATTAATAAAAATAAATTTCCAAAATTAAACTGATACATATTTAAGATTAAAAAGTTAATTTTTGGAAAATTTTAAATTAGTTTGAGATACGCAGTTTATTGAGATATGACTTGGAGAGAAAATATGAAATTTTTTTTTGAATTAAGAATTAGGAATTTATTAATTATTCTTCGCAATCTCTCTTCTGTTTATCCATAGATGCCGTTCTTTACGTTTATGGACATAAAATAGTTACCCTATGCGACTTCTACCTAATAATGCTCTGAATATGAAATAAAACTTCAATATGAAGAAATAATAGATTCTCTTAAATTTTTATCACAAGTTTCTCATAGTCCATGTAACATTTCTTTGTTGTTCGTTTTCTTTCATAACATCTGTTTTCATCGTGTAATTTAAAAAAAATGAAAAAAACAGGAACAATATCATTTTAAGGAGGCTTAGGTAAACCCCTCATCCACAGAATACTATAACGTCAAGTAGGATCACGATTCACATGAAGCTTAGAACTGCTGGAGAAACGAATCTACATACATCGTGAATTATGGATGAAAAAGAAATGTTCTTGAATCGTGAATAATGGAAAACATCTGCGCCTAGTTACAGTTATGGCCTTGATCTCGTAAACTGTCTCCATCAAATCATCATCAAATTGTCATCACGAAATGGATTTCATTTTACTCTTTCTATAGATAACTTTGTTTCACTTTATCCCGCGCAAGTCGTTAAAAATGAGTATTTTTTTTATTTCTTATAAAATTTTTGTTTTGTTTACACTGTACTGCATTAAGAATATTGTAAAAAAAATTTTACGTTGTTTGAGTTCTATAATGTATAAAAGTGAATTTTCCCTTTCTTTCTTCATATTTTATTTTAGTTGCAGTGAAATTATTCAAATTTTTAAAAGGCTACTTTAAAAAAAAATATTACTTTTTAATAACTAAAATAAAAAAAAAAATCATTTTTATCATTTATTACGGAAGAGAATTACATACATATTTTTATTTTGCATTTTACACCACAAAATATATTCCAAATAATTTTAGTTTTTAATATAATTGAAAATTTTTGTTTGAAATATTAAACATCTTCTATTGAAAGATGTTTAATTTCAGGGTCTTCTATTGTAAAGGTCTTCTACTGAAAGAGTTATTTATGAAATGTTTGTTTCCTAGCAATGGAGCAAACAATTTTAGTGCCAGAAAAATTTCAGTACTTGAAAACTCAATTTTTTTTAAAGAAAATTTGACTCTCCTATCGCAGAGGAATAGTGGACAAAGTGTTTCCTTTGGAGTAAAGTATTTTCTATTGCAATTCTCTTGCATTTATATGTCCTTTCGAAACAAAATTCTGTTCGGTAACTTTTAAAATTTATGATCTCTTTCTTATGACGTGTATTCTGTTCAAGCATGATTGACCTTTGGAAACTGTTTTAAACAGGATGATCACATTCTACAGTTTGCAATCTAATAAATTCGAATTTATTTATCGATGTTGTAATAAAGGTACATTCAAGATTTTTCCATTGAATTCACTTAAAATATACATTATTTTAAATTCTAATTACAATGAACATTTCCTAATTCTATAATTCAAGTAATTTTTAGGCATAAGAATCGATTGAGTGCGAACGATAAGACATTTTTCTATCGTAAAAAGATGACAACATAAGCACCGTATGATTCCTAATGAATGTTTTATTCTGTAGAATTTCTATAACTTGATAACCAAAAGGAGAGAGAGAGAGAAAGAAATTGGAATTAGAGGAAATCAACACGAAATTCCGTTTATTATACAGATCCATACAAATATAAAAATATACGAAGTGATACTTTACAAAAAATGCTGTAAAATCACTTATTTAATATCTCTGAAAAATCAACACATTTATATTTCTAGTAGATTAGATATTTTTTAGAAAAAGTAAAAAAAAAAAAAAAAAAATCAGTTTGTCTCTGTTTATTAATTCTTTTATTACGAAGGTACGCAACAAAAATAGATACACTGTCTGGCACTATTACTTAACTCAAACTGAACAGAATAATTATTACCGAATTATTAGATGTATCATATTTTAATCCAATTTTAATTTTTTATCATGGGACTGAATAATTTTTTGTAATTTATTATTCACTTTTTAAACATTATTGTTTTTAATAATTTCAGCATGTGTCAATTAAGTTTTTCGTATTAAAATGAAATTTTCAGATAAGGGAAACAATGAAAAGTTGGGCTTAATATTACCCGTGTCATTAAAGGATTGCAATACCGGTACATAGTTTACCAGTAAATTAGTTTCAAATTGTTACCGGTAATTCTACTTTATTTTTCCGGCTATTCAGTAATTTATGTACTTAATTATAATGTACTTTTCCTTCGACATTTACAATTATGTTATCTATGAATGGGAATTTTTACTGATCAAAACAGAAACAGGAATACAATATAATCCGCTCCTAGTTAAACAAAAAAGTTAATATAATTGATGAAAAAGAATAAAAATGTTTTTAATAGGGCAATATAAGGTTGAAATATATTCAAATAGTGTATAATTATTTAATAATTATTAAAGTAACAAGTGTAAAATCTGAAATAACTTAATCCATTTTGCATATAATCTTACGAAAAATATATTGACAAATATATTTCGTATTTAATTGTATCTCTTACAATTGTTTCCATTGTGAAAAATTATTCATTTATAAGCATTGCGTATAATTCGTTGTAAAGTTGAATTTTGCGTTATCTATGCTCAGAATACAATTCATTTTTTTTAAAATTTTGCTACGGTTTAGTAATATTAAATGAAATGAGTTATTATGAATTTTTATTTCATGTTCTTCGTTTAAAGAATTTCCAGTAATTTATCGTTATACCTATTTTGCTTGAAAATTTTATCGAATCACCGTCAATAGAAAAAGTAAATAAATTTGCAATCACTAGTGTCAATACCCAAACTTAGAGAAAAGAATGAATAATAAAAGAATAATGATTATGTTAAATAAAGAAATTTACTTTTTGTATCCCTGTGACGGCCTTTGCTTCTCTCACTAAATTGGGGCATCACTAGTCAATAAAGTTGAGTCGCTAAATACAAAAAAATCCAACAGTGAAAAAAATTAAATTAGTTTTATTCGAATTTTAGATTGTTCAAATTTCAATATTTCTTTTATCACGCATGTGGAGCCAGTCCTAACACGCATCCGAACCTAAAGATTAATATCGTAAGTTTTTTACTAATCTGACATTGTCTAACTGGATCCGAGTCAGTACTAAACTTATGAGTTGGATCCTATTACTCTTCCGTTCACAGATGAATAGCTCTCGTGTTGCTTCTAGCGCGACGTTAATAAAACCAAATCATCCGTTCACAGATGATTACTTCACACTAACGTCAAATCATCTAGCATCTTACTTCGTTTCAGCGTAAACATACGCCAATCTTTGTAGCTCTAATCTTCCGATCTCTCTCTCAATCTTATTCGCCATGTTTCAACATTTCTAATCTGATTTGCACAAATCACGGTTCATTAACTTGGAGAGACTCTCGAATTAAAAAATATGATATGACATCCCCCATGAGGTTAGTTGGCGGTAAATACGCTATAGAATCCCGTTATACCTCTTTTTGTAATAAAAGCTGATCTGGTCAAGTTTCAAAGGTTAAATTAATGGTAATTTATCATTGTGTGAGGCTGTCAAAGTGGTCAACAAAACTTATATGTACGGCTAACATAGATAAGTCTTGTTTTACGTGAGAGGGCCGCGGTAGCCTAGTGGTCAAGGTCGTGAACTAGCGGCCGGCGGTTTTCGTTCAGTCGTGGGTTCGATCCTTGGCCGCCGAAGACCCGCCGTGTAGCCGGGGCTGATGCACGTTAAATCTGTTCAGGGCTCAAAGTCCTCCCGTTGGCGTGGTGTGGAAGTTAGGAGAGGAGGTGCCAGCTCAGGTGTCGTCCTCATCACTTGACCGTGGCTCAAAATTACGAGGTCCGTCCCAATAGCCCTCGTGTTGCTTCTTGTGCTACGTTAATAAAAACTAAACTGTTGTACGTGAAACACAAGGTGGCTCATAAGTCACTTTACTTTTTAACATGAATATGATTTTTAATGTTTTATAATATAAGGCATTTATATATACATAATATGTTATGCATTATACAAAAATGTTTATACAAATTTATTTATACATATTACATTATGCAAAACAATATGGAAATGTTTTTGAACTAGACATGGAAAATAATATCTCTTAGGGAAGCATCATTATCCAGTTATCAAATACAGGCTTGCATTTTTCATAACAGCTTGCACTGTATCTTGTTATTTCCCTTGAATTTCTCGACAAATATTGGTCTTGAGCTTAATAATAGTTTTAGGCTTATTATAGAAAACATTGTGAGTAAGATATCCCAGAAAAAGAAGGGGAAAAAACTGATGCAGTGAAATCGGAGGAACGTGGCGGCCAGTCTTTAATCTCTGAAAATTATTCTTCCTCCAAAAATTGTCATTAGTCTTCACTATGATTTTTGATTGAATATGAAGTAACCCGATATTCCTGGTGTATTCCCTACAACTGGAGACACAAATTTTGTCAACATTGTTGGTCAAAAAGATGCCTTTTAAAACGAAGATGACTCATCTGTGTCCTCCGAGTGAGAACAGGGAACCTTTATTTGCAAAGTAACCTTGGATAATTTTCACACTTCGCCGATTGGTGTATTTTTCCATCATTAAATTCCCAAGATTCGATTTTTCCCAAGATCTTAAAAACTAACCATAGAAATAATTTTCACAGAAATTATTCTCATTTTAAATTGTAAAGTGACATCCAGTCCTCCCAGTATAACGTGGGGCATGTCAGGACCACATAAAAAAATAGACCGATTTGTGAACTGGTTTCGTTAGGAGTATTAGACATAATCATTCAATTAAGACCAGTTTCAAAATGTTTAACCAGTTAATCCAGTAAATGAACAAATAATATCAAAATAAGTTGTTTTTTTTTTAACGTCGCACTAGAAGCAACACGAGGGTTGTTGGCGACGAACCTTGTAATTGTGAACCAAGTTCAAGTGACGAAGACGACACCTTAGCTGGCACCACTTTTCCTAATTTCCGCACCACACCAAGGGAGGACCTTGGTCCTCGACAGATTCAACGTGCATCAGCCTCAGCTTCACAGCGTTTCTTTTGAGGAATCAAGGTTCGAATCCATGACTCGACGAAAACCGCCGGCCGCGAGTCCGCGACTATGACCACTAGGTGACCGTGCTCACAATATCAAAATAAATTGATTATGTAAAATGCTTACTTAGTTAAGTCTTTCACTGAATGTTATAAAGGAGAATTCCACTTATCTTAATAACTTTAGGCTTGAATTAAATGGGTTCGACTGCATTATATTTCTGTTAACGGGATCCGGAAACATGTGTACACGCGTAAACTATCTCGCTTCGCAGTTGCTTAATCCAATGCAGTAATTCTATCAATCTCGTTAATTTCTCTGTATCCTCATATTTCTCTTCCTATTTACTGCACATCTTATTAGGTAATTTTACCCTATTTCTAAATTTTTCTGATCACAATTTTATTAAAATATGTTATTCTTTTATAACTATTGTTATTTATTAATGATTTTTTTGAATTGCTCTTCTGTATTTTCAAGCCAAACCTGCTATAGTTATGTACAGGAAATGTTATTTTTACCATTAGTTTCTTTAACAAATAAAATTAAGTACAATACATTTGTCTAAGTGTTTTGAATAGAACCAGATACTCTCAAAGAGTCATTTACTAGTATCGAAGAATGAGGGTAAAGATAAAGACAAAGCTAACGGGGAATGTCTGCTCGACTTATTTAGAAAGGAAGGAAGTGCTTAAATGGGAAATGTTTAATTCGTCTCCTCACATATAGAACTTCCGATTTGATTTTCTTCGTGAAGAATGCTTGCAGTAATCCTCAACTCCAAATAAAATATTAGTACATATGCACTTCTAATGAGCTCATCGTTTGTCTCTCTTAAAGATTCTGAAGGGGAAAAAAAAAACTTTCCAAAAACAGTTCACTGACATTATAATATAGAGAATTTATAGCAATCAGCAGCAGCAGCAGCGTAATTGGAACATTTTTTTTAATGCTGCAACGTCTTATTATAGTACAAGACAAAGCCTTCATTATTTCTAAAACGTGTGAAATTGCCGTGAAATCTTTTTATATATTTATTCCAATAAAATACGAAGTTTATGAATTCTTTATACAATTACTATATTTGTAAGGACTGCAATTTCCTGAATTGCTCAGAAGTTATGCTGCAAAATCGATAGGTAATAGAGAATTTATTATATAAAACTGGAAAAGATTTTGAGTACAAGCACATGACTACAACACACACTCGCGTCATTCGATAAAAGAAAAGTTATTATATGCCTCAAAACTAAATAACATTAAATAAATACATTTTCGCCTAAAGTACAGTAAACAAGGTCTGAATATAATTGACATAAATAGTTGCATAAATAATTTATTAAAGGCCCTAAAAAAACCATAAATCCAAACGAATAGATAAAGTACAAGAAACAATTCTACATTAGATTAATATTTTTCTAGGTAATTGCAATAAATCATAATATCATGATTTTTCGAATGTGGTCAATGGACAATATAAAACTGAATTGTTTGATGTCTATGATTTTACAGATGCTTGTCTTAGACAAATATCATAGACATTTTATGTCTTGTTCTTATGTTTATGATTTTATAAAAGAATTTTTATAAATGTCCCTGATATTGCTAAAATAAATCGACAAAATTCTTTTTCGAGACGCAGTAAATCTCTCGATGTTAAGTAAAGGGCCATAAACACCAAAAGAACTTTTGAGATAATCTGCTATGAATGTATATCGTAGATGGGATAACCATTATTTAAAGGCATGATTCAAAGTAATGCTTTCATTGCCATAACTTTTTTTTTTATTTGTTATCCGATTTTCATAATTCTTGTTGTGTCTAAAATCTACATTTTTCGTCTATGCTACGTCTTGTTCACTTTCCGACGTAGACCCCATCCCTTTCACGCACACGTGCTAATGCGTGACGAGTCGGGCGAATCTGTCGGAGAATTCTGGTGGTTGTTATCGACTGTAGATTTTAATGGAAGCTTTCACCTCATCGTCAGAATGAAAGTTGTGTCCCTTGAGCAACTTCTTTATCTTTAAAAAAATGTGAAAGCAAGGTGCTAAGTACAGTGCGATGACGCCTAGCTGCTACAATTACATCTCTGCGGGAAGCCATCTTCAGTTCTCAGCAAATCGACGACTCCCGAGAATAAAGAAACTAATGAATTAAATGGAGTGGACATGAATAACTTACAGATTCAACGAAAATTTTGAAGATTGTGTAACGAATGAAAAAAGTTTGATACCCAAATGGTTAACGTACAATAAAAAATATTTGCAGTTTATTAGTTAAAGATGATGTCTTAAAAAATCATGCCTTTGTGGTGACATGGACGAGTTTTGTTGCGAAGCAGAAACTTAAATAAAGAAATGTGGATCTGTCATCATGCAGATGAATCGTTTTTCTGAACATGTTGTTTGTTACGTCTTCCATTATTCTTAATATTTGATTTTTTCATACTGAAATGTAAGAAGTAAACTTTAAAAATATTAGGGACTAGAAACGTACCTACAATAACAGTGATTAAAACTGAAAAGTATTTAAAATGCTGTCCCCTCCCCTCCTAAAAAAAAGCAAAGATGTTGTGGTGTAGAAAGCAATTTCTACGCTTAATTAATTATTCATAAGTTAAATTTTCGAACTCTGAAACTACACTTTCAGCGAAACTTTTCTAAACAATAAGCATCAGTCGAAAATGATATTTCTAAGAAATGGCTTTTTAATTGAGGGGAAAGCATATGTTCATTACACACTGAAAAAAAATAGTGATAAATTAGGCAATTAATAAGTTATATAAAAAATTCTGTTTTGTATAATATATGAAATATAAAAATGTATGATGAAGAGAAAAATGCTAGTTATAAACTATTTCCTAATGGATAAAAACAATTAACTGGTTAATAATTAATTTTTCAATTTGTTTTTTCTTTTAAATTTTTTCCCCCTGAATATAAATCTTCTGCTTATTGATTAAATTTTTAGAATTCTTTTATCTTCAATATATAATTAAAATTTCTTTAATTTGTGTATTTAGTTAATTTCCTGTGAATGTTGGAGAGCTCTTTTTAAAAATAGGATTCATTTTTTCTCAATTTTATACACTAGAAGTTTTTTTGAGTGTTTTCACTTAAAGTTAATTAATTTTTAAAATTCTATCTTATTTATAAATTTTAGGGTACAGATGCTAGAGTCCTGATGCTTTGAATGATTGTTGCGGTGAATAATTGGCGTTGATGAACGTTGAGTTGAATTGAACCTTCACGCGATTCCTTGTGGAAGTTAGGGAACTGAGGTACCATTAAGGTGTCTTCCTCGTCCAACGAAGATATTATATTCCGAAACTACAAAGTTCGTGGCCAATAACACTTCGTGCCGTGCTGTTGTAATTTTAATTTGTAAAGCATAGTCAATAACTAACGAAGCAAAACACGTTTTAAAACAGAATTTATTTAATGTAGCTCAGGAATGTCCTGAAATTTTATAAGCATTTATCCTATTGTGATGTTAGTTACTAAATGCGATGTTCGTAAAAACTCGTTGGCTGCTGTTTGAACTGTTTGCTCACACACGCTTTGAATTCATTGTTCATTTGAATGTAGTTCTTTTATGCAGTTCTTTTCCTGCAGTTCTTTTATGAGCTCACTGAAGATGTGAGATAGATCTCAAGTAAAGGGTAAATGTGATGTCTCAAGACATCCCCCTCGAACTTCTGCAAAACTTCCTTTGTTGCGTTGATGTGTGGTCTAGCATCATCGTGCACTGCAAGGAAGTTTACCAGGACATATCGATTGTATTGCCTTCTTGAGCTACGTTAACGTTTAACCATGTGACTGCTCAATTTTTTTTTTAACAAAATCGGGCCTTAAATTGTGTATAGTTTTATGACATATTTCAAATATACATATTTTGGAGTTTAAATGTGCAACATAATTTTGTTTCAAATACTGATTGATGATCAGAATCATCAGTTTCGGATAAAAAACAAATCAATTTTAGGTACATGTGGAAATCACTGGAAGAGCCGTCAAGAAGGTTAAGGTTCCCGTTTGCCGGCCATTTTGATTTCGTGAACATAATGTTAATCCTATGGAATTTCGACTTTAATTCTCACATCTTTACTATTTGATCTGTTTGAATGCAATGAAATGCATCTAAAAGAGAAAAAAAAATAATGAAGGCTTCTGCGGAATAATTTTTTCCCTCCGATTTTTAATAATATTTGTACCCCTATTTAAATGATTCGTTTGTGAGTTTTTTCAGTCTTTAAAAATATTTTTAGAAATCGGAGTTAAAAAGTAATTCCACAGAATCATACATTATTTTTTGCTCTTTCAGATGCATTTTATTGTATTCAAATCGTAAAGATTTGAGAACGGTAGTCGAAATTCCACAGGATTAACATTTACGACCACGAAATCAAAATGGCCGGTTGACGGGAGCTTTAACAGTACCGCTGAGCATGCAATCCTTGAAGCTCCATAATCCAGGGACTCGACGATAATTGGCCCCTTGCGATGGGAATGAATGAATACGAATGCTAATTGGTTATCACCCATTTCCCATTCCTGCCAGACTCGTAACGCTGTCAAACAAGTGAATGTTCACGAATCGGTTTCGGCACACCATGAACTACATTTCAGGCTCGTCTCTATCTTTCTAAGTACCACTATTTTGTATGATATCCTCTGACTATTCCTAATAAAAAACTTAATTTTTTAAACACTTCTAAAAATAATAAAACTTTTAACTTCAATTAGAAATTGAAGAATAATGCAATTTTTCTAACATTCAGAATCTTTAATTATTAGTACTCTGGTCAAAGACGTACTGACAGTTTTACTATAGAAATTCTTTTATTATAAAATCAAATTTATTCTTATTATCTGATCCTAAAATAAATTAAATGAGGGCAATTTATTATTTGTTAATATGCTCAAACCCAAATGAGTTACTTTTAGTTTCTTTGTGGTTCATCAGTATTCAGTTTTTTTGGTATGAATATTAGTCAATCAACAAGCCTCAGATACTACACACTTCATTGATTAGTAAAAAGATCAAAGGAAAAAATTTATATATGGTCCCTCGAGTATAGAGCACGAAAAATTAATTTTTAAAAATCAAATTAGAGGTTTTCCGCCACCTTGCACGACAGGATTTCAACATCACGTCTGAGTTTCATTTTTATCTCTCGATTACAATGAAGTAATTGAAGGACGCTCTTAAAGAAAACAGATTTTTTGCAATATGTCAATGATCTTTGAGTTATGTTTATAAATTGTTTATTGGGATTTGTTCATTTTTATTTAAAATCCCTGATTTATGGTTTTGCAATATTTTACAGGAAGAAAATTCGGAGCGGAACTATAGAATTAAAATACTTTAGGCGTTTTAATAAATTAAAATATGAAATAATTTTTATAAGATAGCCTAAACTTTTGAAACTTAGAATGACTAATTTTACGAAACTTATAGCCAGTTTAATATATATATATATATTAATAAGAAGTAATTTTTAACATGTATATAAATTACAAATCATACCTAATAAAAAGCAAAATTAAAATTAACAATATAAAAACTATAAAATTGTAAGTATTACAAAATTACCAAAAGCATATTGTTAGCTAAAATCAAAATTATAAAACGTCAAAGTTAAACTTAAACTGTAATTATCTACTATTTAAAACATACAAATTTTTAATGTAAAAAATCCTTAAATTCCTGAATGTATAATTACATAATATTCCAGAGTAGATATTAAGCATGTAAATAATTAAAATAAAAATATAAAACCAGTTATTTAAAAAGCTACAATATATATCAAAGCCTATCCAAGACTAACAAAAAATATCTCAAGAGAAAAGAACTACGAAATTCAATTCAAAAATGAAGATAAAGTAATTCTAAGTTGTCTCAGATTTAGGACTGAGAAATGTGTGTTTATACTAGTATTATATATCTAGTCCATCACACTTCAGAGAATTTCAATATAACAAAATAGTATAAAACCAAAACAAGCAAATAAATCACAAAACAGAAGTTCAATCAAAGAAAAAAGTAAACAAAGAAAACAAATTAATCTAAACCAAGGCAAGTTAACGTATCCATTAAAAATAAACCATACTAATTCAACTACTTCAAGTAATTTTAATGTATATGTATAATTATCTACAATTTCTCTTAGTTTAGTACATTGGCGCAGCGGAAATGCAAAGATAGGTCTTTTTTGGTCATACTGCAAAGAGGAAAAGTTGTTTACTTCTTTCTGTGCTAGTTGTAGAGGCGTACTTCTAAAATCAATATTTATTTGCTATGTAATATTCATGACAATCTGGATGTGTTTGTTTTAACTACAAGCAAAATTGTTTCACCATAAGCATCAGCATGCAAATTACATGGATACTTTAGGATTGAAAAATTTAAAAACTGGTTTTAAAATACGATCCGTTTTTAATTTTTAAGCACTATTTGAAATTCTCCTTTTCTTTTATATTTCATATCTTTTTTATGAAGTTTATTTAAAGGAATTCGAATTTATGTATGATTATTTAGAATTTGTGATAAACATCAACACTGCCTAAGAATCTTAGCAATTCTTTTACACTTTTAGGTGGGATTAATTTCTTTATGACTTCTATGTTGGTATTTTTAGAAGTACATTCATCATCTCCTATTTCATATTTCAGAAAGTTTGCTTTGGAATGAACAAATTTGTTCTTATTAAAATTTATTTTTATAAGAGCAAATTATGGTGTAAAAGTTTAAATAGAAAGTTTAAATGTTTAAAATGTTCTTTAAGACTATTGGAAAAAAGGTTACCAAAATAATTTAAAGTAAATGTTGTTTTATGCTTATTGAGGATTTGCCTTATGGCTCTGAAAAAGATTTTTTAAACCAAAAGGTAGCCGCGTCCATACTTGTAACTCATTATAAGAAGTAAATGAGAGTCTTTTTTTATCAACTTGAATATAGGTAGAAAACATTGTAGCCTCACTTACGGAATCAAGTTGAGAATCAATTTAAGATATAGGTTCGCTGTCAGTTTTAGTTATGTTATTCAGTTTTCAGTAATTAATTTATGCACAATCTAATTTTAAAATTTCCCCTTTTTTGTACAAGCATCTCTGGGGGAAGATTAAGATGTATAAAAAGATTTGTTAAATTAATGTCTTAAGAGTTCTTCATTTTTTTTTTAATTTGTCTTCATTGTCACGAGGAGAAGTTCTGTATGAGCGACAAATAAAATAAATTTTTTCTGGTTTACTATTAATCAAACCATTATCAAATTTAGTTGAGCAAAATACATGATAATGATTTTTTGTTAAATTACTGAAAACTTTCCGATCCACTTATTGCAAATCCATTAAAATTGCAAAGCCAGAATTATTTTCAGATCAGGGGCATTTTGTACTTAGTATGATATATTCCTTTAAATATAAGGTGACCAGACGTCCCTCTTTTAGCGGGACAATCCCGATTTTTAACAATTTATCATCATTTTTTTAACAATTTAAAACCGCAGGGTTTTAAGAAAGTCCAGATTTTTAGAAAGAATGCACGGCGAGCTAGGGAACGACGAGATAACGGGAAGGGAATATACGGTTTTTGGATTCCATGTAGCTATTTCACTAGGATGTGAGTTTTATATTATTTTTGTAAATTTTATAATGTTAAACTTTAACAATAAAAATAATTGTTGAGAACTGATTATCAGGAACTGCCTATCAAAGTTCGCCTTGATCAATTGCTAGAATACGACCACCATGGTTTGGACTTAATGGACAGTGGCCTTTTTCGGCATTGGCAGGGACGAAAACATTTTGCAGCTGTAAAATAAAGAGAGAACACTTCGTACACTTCCACAGATTTTATTCTTATGGCAACATGTTCCACTAGCGATCAAGCATCATTTGGAACATTGTTGTAAAGGAATTACATCTTATACAAAAATTGGAGACGGAGAGGAATTTTTGAGAGAAGAAGGGTCAAGTAAGGAGTTTGTTGGTCGTCCACGAAGTAACGCCTTCGCATATAGAGTTTTGTAACTGTCTCTCATACGACACACATCGTACTGCATGCTAGTGCTAGTTAAACAAGTGATGTCAAGAAATAAGCTATTCAGATGATTTATGTTTGTAATTTATTTAGGTAATAAAGGTAGGTATTTTTAGGTACCAAATTTTTAATCAAGAGCCCCCTCCTTGTCAATGGTGTTCCGCTTTTCGAATGTTAAAATCTGTTCACCTTACGTATAATAGCACTTTTTGAATTACATTCAAATGAGGTCTCATTCGTGTCTGTCGTATAGCTTTGGTAGATTTTAATTCGTGTGAAATGTTTTAGGTCTAGAATTTTCTGGAAGGCAAACCTTAACTAGACGAAATATCAGAGCTATTATTATTGTAAGAACTGTCACAGATGTTTTTATTTAACGGAATAATATCACGGCTCTCAGTTTGAGAGGTAAGATTAATATTAACTTGAACTGGAGAAAACAGAATAATTTAACAGAAAAAAAAGAGTAACACATGCAAAATGCAACTTAAATTTTCATAGAGAGATATCGTAACTGTAAATCGATGTATTTTTCAAGATAAATTCGCATCAAGTTACAGAGATGGTTGTCGGTTATTCTTCTTTTTAAGAAATTATGCTATTCATAACTTCTATTTCTCCTTTCTAACCGAGTGCATGCTCGCAGTTATATTTTAAACTAGCTTTACCAATCATTTCACTCTTATGGAATCATTATGACAGTTGAAATTCTAGGCAACCCATCGTTCACGTAACAGTATTTTTTCGTAATATTTTTTATCAACGATTATTAATGGAAACAATAAAAATTACTCTAATTTTAGTCGTTTGTTTTTAAATGCAATTGGTATAATTCTATATAAATAGGTGTAGAGAAATAACAAATTTCTTTAGTAAAATAATTTACAACAAATATTAATGTAAAGTCTTCGCCTTTTTTTTGGAATATAAATGTTGAATTCTGGGTTTGATTTTCGATATATAAATATACTTAAGTGTTTTTACTGTTTTGCAAGAAGGAAAGGATTTCTATCCTTATTCTTAATAATTGTTAAACAAGCAGAAGCTGTTCACAGATAAACGATGTTGAAACCAGCAGCAATATATTACTTGCTTTCCTATGAATTGTTGGAAATTCGTTTTCAGCGGAAATCTAGAATTAATCCTTTTCATTAATCTCTTTCGGTAAACTATCCGATTATAAGTCACACAGTTCGTTTACTGTTAGGTTCAGAGAATGAACGAAGTGCGAGAGAATGGGTTCGTCACCCTATTGTATAGTTCTGTTGACAAGGATGGAAAATAATCAATTTCCTTCAACACCTATCTCTTCAAGGATAAATAACACTTGGAAATTTGTTGGTATCCTTCTTCACACTTTTTTTAGTTCTGCAGTGATTCAAACACATCAGGATTCTCTTTTATAGCATGATCTTTCCTTGAGTTTTAATTTTCTTACAATAGAGAATCTTCTCACTTGAAGTTATATTTTCTCCGCCGCTTTGCAGTAACTTATTCAGTTGATTCAAGTGACGAAAAATATCTCATAAATAAACTAATATCTGCATCCACAGTTGATCTTCAAAGCATTTAGCAAAATCTTTTTTGTCGCTTTGTTGAAAATGTGCATGCATTTCATCCTTCAGCTCATAACTCCTATCAAAAACCATTGCTTCTTCCTAACCACTGGGTTTCAGGGTGTTACAACAGATTTGTGTGCTCTTTATCCATGTTTACTCAAATTAAAAAAAAAAAATCTGGAGTGAAGTGGCTTTCGTTTATTAAAGTTTACCATTTTTATAGTATCATCAAGTACTTTTGTAATTCATTATCAAGAGATTTTGACATTAACATTTCTCAATGAATAAAACAGTGTGTAGAAACAACATTGGCATTTTTTTTCTTTTACAAGAGTAGCAAAACCTTTTATGAAGCCAACTATATATATATATATATATATATATATATATATATATTCTTCTGATTGTCTCAAGTAATTTTTTTGCCTCAGAGAAAGCTTTCTTGAATTTCTTCTTCATTCATAAATCTTGCAAGTGCTAGATCACAACATTTGTAAGTTAAATCTGCTAACTCGTCAACTTGTATTGAAAAATTGCCATTTTTCTATTCACTCAAATCCTCTTCAACATCCTATGACATATCGTTGGTTTGTCAACTTACTGTATTGTTCGAAAGTGGAATATTTTCAGTTTTCCTTAGTGCATCTCTCCCCAAGATTTTACCCATTATAATTTCACATACGGCATTTTATCAAATTCTTACCGAATGCGTGATTTTTTTGCACAATAAGCTCTGTTACCAAATAACTTGGCTTCTGAGCGTTTTTACTAACTTTGAATGTGTTTACAAAAGCTTTACTCTGTTTATTTTGAGATTTGAACAGATTTTTAAAATAATCAACAGTTTTATTTTTCATATTAATATGATTTGTCGTGAAATGTCTGTTCAATTTTGTTGGATCTATTTCTTTTCATTTTTACCTCAAACGATGCACAGTGGAAGAGGACATTTTGGATCGCTACACCATATAAAGCCCATTGATAAATAATTTTCATTGTAAGGACGAAACCTTTTTTTTGCATCTCTTTTTTTTATCAGTCTTTTGAAATTTTGTGTGTGATTCTAAATCTTCATCACTAGTCTCATCCGAATTATCTGGATTGTTTGATTTCAAATATCGCCACATTTTAACCACTAAAGAAGAATTAAAACATGGGAAACAAAAACGAAAAAAATATTTATAAAAAAGTAGAATAAAAATGCGTAAAACATTAATGTATACACAATCAAAAAATATCCACTTCCCGCCCCGAAATTATCCCAGTATAGTACCGAATCAGGAAAAAATTGTATTTCCTATTTCTTGCGGAACCTTTGACAATGTTTCGCGAAACCCTGTTTGAGAAGCGCTGTTTTAAACTATAAAATTCGGTTCACTTCAATTACATTCATTCTTATATAAACAATGTTGGAAAAAAAATGAGCTCGGTGAAAAAAGTACAGTGGACAGATCAGAATAAAATAACTTAAAATTTAATAATTAAAAATAGCAAACTTTTCGTTTAATTTCGGAATCGTTTACATCAGATAACAAAAAACGCAAACTTGTTTAATCTAATAGCAAATCGATATCTCTGATTCACCCTTTTAAAAATTTGTAGTGAGAATCGCAAAGTATGTTTCATAATTTGATTGATTAATTTCCTAATAAAGCGAATTTATTATAACAAAGTGAAGATGATGATGTCACTCAAAGAGCTGATTTTTTAAATTGTAAAGATCCCTCTCCGGTTTTCTGCACGATTGCTTTGTTCTAATAAATGTTATAATTTTTAAAAATTGCTTAAATTCTTTTTGATTAAAATCGTCACACACTCCTCCAAAGACGGATTAAGAAACAAAATATTTTGTGCGTGACTTAATAATAAAAGATGTTGCAAAAAAACTTTAGTCAATGATTTTATTTGGATTTATTTGCTTAGTTGGGCAGCATTAGTAGCGTCGAGCTCAATGGCGTTGCATTGATTTCTGCCACCCGGTCAGAACCCTAAATTTTCCATTCCCCTATAGAAAGAAAAAATGATATCACGAATGCATTGCACACGTGTAAAATTAAATTATTTATAGTTTATGACGAATAAATACATTCTACGGAGGTAAAACCGCTAAGACATTGAAAAGTTTAAATTTACACGACAAACATTTATATTAATATTCCTATATATATTAGACGAATCGTATAAAACAAATTTGACTTTACAACAACAAATTTAGGTCATGTGAAACTTTATCAATGTTGAAAAATAAACAATATCAACGCTGCATCGCTCTTTTAAATAACCAAAAAGTTTAAGAAATTAAATATCACTTGCTCACCGTCGCGTCTATGAAATGTTCAAGGATTATAAGACAAAAATCATAACGGGCACACTAATTACATTTGTTGAAAGGCAACAGCATATCGCGCCCAGCCGCGTCCGTTTCGAAATCCAAAAAATGAAATTTGTTTTGAATAAAATATTTGACAAGCTTTTATTTAACATCACATAAATGTAAATATATTTGTTTAAGTCTTGCGACTATTTTGAACCACTTCCCCTTGTCTAATAGCCTTGTCATTCTGCATATGTAGTCCAGATGACAATATTGTTATCAGATCTAATGATCATGACTTCATGCTGCAGACAAGATTAACCAGATTCGCCTCCCCCTTTTATCCCCTACATCTGTACTGCCCGGGGCCATGACCCCCTCTGTATCGCCAAAACTATGTCACTGGTCGAGCTGCAGTGGACCCACTATGCGGCGTTATTTTAAAGATGTTAGTTTTTATTTGATGACACTTTTTAATCCAATTACTCTACTAATTTCATCCAAGACCCCCTCGTGTAGCGAAGTGACGTACTTTAAATATGTCGGAGCTCACACTGAAATGGTCTAGAAGTTAGGAGAGTGAGGTATCCAGCTCAGATCTGATCGGGGTCAGAATTACGTGGCTCTGTCGTAACCCCTGTGATGCTTCTGTGTGCAATGTTAATCAATAATCACTCGATATTTCCAATTTTTTGAGGTTATTTCAATAGTTTTTAGAATTCTCGGCGTCAGTCACATTATTATCATATCTTTTTTTTTTTTTTTTTTTATAACGTACTGCTTTTATAAACTATCACTCAACAAAATTCACTTGCGTGTAAAAAGTAATATGAATAAGAATAATAAATTATTTTGGGGACTTTAATTGTTCATCAGGCTTGAAATCTGATTTTTAAACAATATTTTGTTTACCAGTTGCTAGGCTCATAACTGTTTACAGAATATAATAAAACAAAATAAGGCATTATTATTATTTATTTTTTTGCGGATTGATGTATCTTATTCAAAGTTGTGAAAAGAGATATTCATTCTGTGCGTGATACGAAACACTTAAAATTGAATTCAACAGTTTCTGCTTTTTTAGATGAGTATATTGATTTTACATTCACTGTTACAGTTTTTGTTTGTTTTTATATTCACAAGGAAACTATATATGTGTTTTTCATCCAATACATCATGTAAATAATTAAATACACGAATCTTTTGTTACATATTATTTTGAAAAATTCAAATAAAAATTATCTTTATCTCAAGGTTATAGTCCTATTGCACGTGTCATTAAAATAACAGAGATATCATGTTTTATCGATATTGGTTGTTCAGAAATTGTTCATCGTATTTTTCGTGCGAGAATTTCTTTTTTTAAAACACGGAGTGATATCGGAAAAAAATACTTTGTCTCAGTCAGTAGTTCAATGGTTGTCAAATTTTAACAATACCGAGAATATATTTTCAAGAGGAGCTTCGTGTATTAGGAAGTCGAGCGAAAGAGAGAAAAAAAAGTTAACTTTTGAGCCGTCAATGAGCAAAATTGGTTAACAATGATTGTTTGCTTAACGCCATCTGAAAGTTAAAAAGTAAGCAATTGGGACCAGTCTTGAAGACAAATGACAAGACTATTTCACGTGAGAATTTTGGGACCCATTGATATCCAACATTTAGAAGTCTTCAATATTCTGTATATAGATCCTTGAATCGAATATCAAAGGCCGCAATCCATTGGCCTCGATATCGATTATTACAATAAAATTTACTCAGCCTTTTCAAAATCAAATGTAGAAATTAAACTGAGTTATGATGTGAATTTCATGAATTCCTACTGAAAGGATAGTAGCATGGGCTGTTCGCTAAATTCTCTTTTCAACTAACCTCTGGGGTTTCTTTCTGATTTTATGTCCAACTTCTTCCCAATCAAATAGAACTTGACGTAAATTAAGTAAATTTCTTAAATGGAGGGAATAGATATAATCAAGCCGTATAAAAGCGACAGAGAATTGAATTGAATAGAATTAAGGTTACGGTAACATGAAGAAAGTTGGTGCGATGCGCGCGGAAGTATTCTGGGATGGAAATGGATTGGTGAGATTAGGACTTAACGCTGTCAGAGCAATAGGACGAGATTCTCGCATCATATTCTGGAAAGCGTATTCCTTGATAGATTATAGAACTGGTTAGTTCTCGCGGATAAAGAAAGTAAACTGTTTAAGAGACTTTTCCGATAATCAGAAGAGTCAATAAACACATGTTCTAGATAGAATTGACTATTTTATTTACTTAGTCTGTGCTTAAACGTAGGTTGGAATTTAGATCTTATAATTAGGATAACATGTAAGATGACTGATGAGACAGGTAACAGAATGCCGTCATAGGATGAAATTGACCCATTACTTGGCCACCACTCATATCAGGTTTCTTAAGCTTTTTAAAACGCGAGTTCATTTTTTTTTTTTTTTTTTTATGATTGTTAGGTAAATAATCTCGGCAAAACTTCTTTATATAAGGTCACAGAACGGAGGAAATTAAATCACGTGTCACAACGCATCAGGAGCACTTTCTTCATTTAATCTTTCCATCATTAATTTATAATTAAATAGTCTCTAATTAATACAATCAAACAAATTAGGAACTCAAATTCTGTTTATTCGAATCTTCGAGTAAACAGAACTTACTCAAAATGCATATTATGACGTCTGTAGATTAATCCCTAATCAGATCCTAATCTAAAGACTAAAATTGCAAAAAGAGGCTCCCGTCTACCCGCCATTTTGATTTCGTGGACTAACGTTAATCCAGTGGAGTTTCTACTTTCGTCCGCAAATCTAAGTGATCTATCTATTCGAATTCTTTAGAGTGCATTCGAAAGAGCAAACAATAATGAAGGTTTCTACGGAGTTACATTTTCTCCCCGATTTTTGAAAATATTTTAAAAGATTTTTTTAAAAGCCGTAAAACCCACATACAAATACTAAAAAACGAGATAAAAATATTTTTAAAAATCAGAAGACATGCAATTCTGTGGAAATCTTTATGTTTTGCTCATTCTGATACACTTTTTTTTTTCATTCAAATAGTTTAAATAATAAATATTTGAGGATGGCAGTCGAAATTCCATAGGACGTCCACGAAATCAAAATAGCTGAAAACGGGAAAATTTACTGTTGTTATCTAATCGGGACCTAGTCAGTAATAGAGTTTGAAAGCGAGATCCAAACCAACGTCATTTCTCTGAAACTGAAGTTTTCCATCATTTAATCCCATTTCCTTATGGTCAGCACGAGTCTGGGTTCTACGTTATAACTTTTACGACCACCTTCTCTATCCAACAACTCTAATTATTAAACTTTTCGCAGTTTATTAAATGCCATCGCATCATTCTTATTCATTGAATTTCAAAATTTCTATACAATTTACATAAGCCACATTTTTTTTTTAAACAAAAAGAGGTTCTCAAATCAATTCACGTCGTATGAAATCTAAAGTGTTAGTTGAAGAGCAATATGCACAAGAACCAGTTTTTGTGTTGCGAAGTCAAAAATTTTAATGCTACAGTTTATTTATTTATTCGAACTTCAATTTAAATTAGATTAAATATATTCATACTACACAAATGGGGGGGGAGGAAATGCATGAGAATTATTTAAAAAAAATTGTTCTGTTTTGGTTAAGAGAGAATTGATTAAACAGATTGCACTTAGTAAAATTGAAATCGCTTATCCGCATATCTATTCCATATATTCCAATATATATTCCAATATTATTATATATATATTCCAATTATCGCATATATTGAGAGTACTGGATAAAGGTAATTAATAATTTAAGATGTTCCTTTTATACGAAATCTCGAATTAGGCCTAATTTTACGCGCTTTGAACAATAAATTTCATTTTATCATAAAATATCATTTCTTGTTTATTAGTATCATAATTCTATTTTTAGCTCTCTTAATTTATTTTAGTTAGCATGTCACACCGACACAAATATCGCAAATCTTACATCATAAATAATTAATGAGGATGACTGTGAATTCACGAAACAGCGCATATATTTACGAGTATGGGCGACGCAATCTCTTCACAGAAATAGATTCTTAATTTCTTTTCGATTAATTAATTTTCCGTCGAGTCTACGAAGAAAAATATTTCATTGAAATATTTAATATCTTGTAAATTAAATCACTCGGACATTTATTACTCTTATAATGTTTTCTATACAGGATGTTTAGCGTTTACTTTTTAATTACTTGACTCATTCATTTTCCTTTGTGTATCTAATAGCTTGACTCATTTCTAAATAAAGACTGGATTTTTTTTATTTGCTTCTAATTCATTTATTATACGTTAAAGAAAATCTGTCTTATGTCAAGAATGATGTTTGACCTTTGTTTTTGTTTTGAGGTACATTTCAAAGTTCAGACTGTAAATGTTTTTGATTCATATTAATTCATGGCTTATTTTTTCAGCCTTATAGTGCAGTGATGCCCAGTACCTTTACAGTTTAGTATCACTGATATCCTGTTCACAATTGAGAATTAAATCATTCACCGCATTTTTCTTCTGATATATATATACACGGACTCCAGAAGAAGCGTTGTTCAACCTTCATGGTTAAAGAGAAGGGAATTTACCTCTTTTGGATTTTTTTCGACGATGTGATATTGGATGGAGTGATTTCTAGGCATCTCAGCGCAGGCAGAAAGTTTAGTAGAGTTTATCCCTACGGATGGGAAACCGGATTAAACCAGATTTCAGCAGATATGATCGAATAAATTAAAAGCTAAAGTGGAATGATACCAGGAAATAAAAATGAAATTTTTACTGTGTTAGTCAAAGAATAGGGAAAATTGGGAAATTAAATTACATTTTCGTGAAATCATTACATATACATAATTTTTAAGAGATTCCTGAAGAATTTTCAATCTTTATACTAGGAATAAAAATTTTCAAATTTTTTTTTTTTTTAACCGATCGTTTAACTTCGTAAAAATTTCTGATATTTCCCCTCCTAAGACTCTTGGTGCTTCATCTTAATAAGTGTTAGTCTTTCCGAGTATTATAATCCTTCACATATTAGAAACAAATCAACGCAGTGGCGATGTCGTTCTTACAGTTGTTTCCCTGAAACTGGAATTCGCCGTAAAATGTTGCTCGCATTTGCATAAGTTTTCGTGACCAAGTTTATGGGGCATAACCGAGGTATTTTCATATGGATGAGGACACATGCATTATTTACTTTAGTGCAAGCAAAATGCCTGAACACACACTACAGATTTTTTTATGCGTATTGACACGCCTTGACTACTAAAGTTTGCCTTGAATATAAAACCATCGCTTGACAGCACAGGTTAGTAGAGGAACCAAGAGACACAAATAGCTTTAGCGGACCAACGATGTGAAGGTCACTGGAGTTGCAGTCAAATTGTACTGGATCCTGTTTTTTGTATCTTCCATTGGCGTAGCTTATTTCCGACACCTACTGCGTTTGAATTCATCTAAATATACACACACACACAAACATACACACATATATATATTATGGATTATTATAATACAATCATTAATGCTTCTTACTAAAACTGTTGTATAAACTATCACATCGACTTATCTTTCTTCATGTCAATATATATTATCGTATGAGTGTATGATTGGTACTTTTTTATTGATTTCATAAAAAGAGCACATTAGATCGTTATATAATTATTGACTGTGAAAAATCATTCAAAAAGGTACAAAACTTGAAATTAAAAAACATATGTTTTTAAGTATGTTTGTTACTGTTTAAAAATTTCTTTGTAAGATTGTATTCAAATCGTCAAACTGGGCGAACAGTAAAAAATGCTACTGAAATAGTAAAATTTAAGTGAATTTTAAATTTTGAATGGATTTTGGAAACTTTTTTTTAGCGGAAAAATTAATTTAGTTATGGCTAGTGTAGTGCTAAACATTCGTTGAAAATGAAAGTATAAATGCGTGTACGTTCAAATCTCAGTTCGAGGAGGAACTTAAGTTTGGAATATAAAATTATCGGTTAAACGAGTGAAAACTCGACGTAATAAAGGTATGTAAGTTAAAATCAAACCATGAAAGTCATGCAGTAGGTAAAAGAGTAAAATGTTTAAGACTTCTATTACAGAAAGCTACTTTTTCTGATTTTTATTAAGAGTCAAAATATGTGAGTATTCATCGGAGAAACCTACAGCATATTTCCCCTCCTCTTTCACAAAAATGTTTAATTATTTATCTTCAAATGAAAATGGAATCTATGGAACAAAATGCCTTCTTTCGAAGTATACTTTTAAACAATTAAAAATATTAAATTCTGTGGTTTGTTCAACGAAATATATATGGAAAACAAATGTATTCTTTACCACTAAATAACTCATAAAAATTCTTTGTTGACAGGATTTTGTTGCTTTAATTTTGAAAATAAATGAGTCGTCATGAATTAAATTAGCCATCTTATTTTAAAAGTATATCTGACTCGGCCTTTTTTCTGTTTATTTATTTTATCGAACTATCTACTCCTTCAGTTAATAGTCGCGAAGATGCAGTTATTCATAAATTATGTTTCTGATCGTTCTACTGTTTAAAAAAATCATGAAATTTTAAATCAGCAATACAGATATTTATATCTAAAAGTATATGAAACAAGGAAAATTCTAAATCAACAACACAGATATTTATATCTAAAAAGTATGTGAAACAAAGGAAATTCTAAATTAGCAGCACATATATTAATATCCAAAAAGTATATGAAACAATCTTCTGCAATTAACAATTTTTTTACCCTTTTTTGTATTATTTCTGGAGATGAATTTCTGAGATAATGGTTAATTTTTGATTCCTATATTACTTAATATTCAAATATTTTCGAATGAAAATTAAATTTTGACATTCAAATAAACAAATGGGGAGCAATACCTTAATGGGGGAAAAGTCCTCAAAATCTCTCTTTCTTTCTTAATTCGTCGAGAATGTAATAAAAACTTTCCAATTGAAAGTAAATATTTTTCTTGATCATGACTTGGGAATGAACGTTGTTTTTTTTATAAGAAATACACGCATTAGGAATTTTTAAATCTTCGAAATGGTTATCTTCGAAGAAACATACGCTTTTCAATGTAAATTGATGACAGATCCACGTTCGATTAATCCATAATATGCACGATATTATTGCAAACAATCATTTCTCTAAAAACCACGTGTTTAAAAACAAATAGTTGAAATATATACGTGGAAAGACAAATACACATAAGAATGACTTATAATACAAATATTACGTGGGTGGCTCAGAAAGTAATCGTGTTAGGAATAGGATAACTCACTGTACTAATGTCCACTGATCATTTTTCGTTTTTTAATAATTCCGCTCTTCTCATTCGAAGAAGTCCTCGCCATCCTCGCCTTTTTTTTTTTACAGCAGAATTAACCGGAAGCAACATATTGTTTTGATTGTTGCTCGGTATACACACACACCGAGATAGTATCATTGTAAGACATAAAGAGCAGTAGCTCTATATGTATAGAATTACGAAATTTCCAAATATTGTTAAGTATTATTAAAAGAGTAAATATATAAGAGTAACGGAATAAGAGATAATAATGAGATTTCCACAAAATATTTGTTATGAAAAATTGTATAAAACATAAATGGTAACAATAATAATATTATGTAATAATTTAGAATAGTAAATAATATAGAAGAAATAACAGGAGTCAATAAATTATAATATTAGATAATGAATTATGAATTCAGGTCTCATTGATGGGAACAATTCGACACAAAATGACGACGAGAACTCGACGCTGCAGCAAGCAAAGCTGACCTCGGAAATTCGTTTTGACGCTGTTTAACAGATGATGACAGAACATGCTGATGACATCAGTTTTCCTAAAAATCGCCTTCTGTCGTCAAAAACAGGTATATTTTGAACTGCCTTCGTATGTTGGGTAATTTAAAACCATGTTCAGCAGTCAAGGATTATGTACTTTCTAATATGTATTGTGGCAATTACTGTCCAAACATTTCATGCCTCGTTACGGATAATTTTGATGATATGGACGATTAGTTCTCTGATAAATTTAAATGAGACATCTTAGAAAAAGGGGAAAACAACGATCAATGGATAATAACATAGCGAGTTACTTCATTCCCATTTCCGTATCTCTGTATTTCCTATTTCTGACTCGAGCGTGACGTTGGATTATTCGCGATTTTCTCTTCTCAAACCTCGGGGACTTTTTGGTAACTTGAATTGCATGAAATAACTCCTTGTCGACCCAAATGAAACTTGGTTAAATAAATTAGATGAAGATAAAAAGTGTGTGAATTGAATTAGAGATAATGTAATATAAAAGAGAAAAAATGAAATAAAAGAGAATGAAGGTAGCGGATAACGATAAGCTGATAGATGGTTGAGATTGGAGTGAATTGTTGTAATTAATCGTTTTTGTTGAAAGTAATTGGAAGTGACTCCTGATGCGAAAAATAGGAGTCGAGTCTGCTATAATCGAGAAGTTCTTGAACTGGAATGAGTGGTTTGGTAAGCTAGGACTTTCTTTATTATTTGAATACAAACTAGGATTCATTGAATTAAGAGGGATTCGAGAATAAGCGATGGTGCATATTCTTTGATAATAAAGTGTGTTATCCTTCTCTTACGTATCTTTAATTGAAGTTTTGAACTTGACTATTTTAACAAGACTTCCAAGATCATTCTGGATTTAAATCGCGAAGGAAATGTGTCACTCGGGTCCTTTTTGAGCTACCATCTTAAGCTTCAAACAGCTAAAAATTTATTGTTAAAATACAGGATTTATTTTTAAAAATCAGAAATTTATTGTTATTCAGTAAAGCAGAAATTTATTGTTAAAATACAAGATTATTAAAAATGATTCATCTGATTTCAAAACTCCATTCTTTCAAAAATAAACGACACAGAATAATAAGTAATACATGAATACAAAGGTAAAATGTAGAAGTTTCATATTGTGAACAATAAATCGGCCCTCGTGTGTTCTTCGTGAAGCTATTTCACGAAATCTGTTTTAGAAGCTTTCACGGACCGACCTCGCAGTTGAATCGGACGCATTGGACTAAATGATTTAATGTCACTCAGCTGGCCACCTAAATCACCTGATTAGTCCCCATTCAATTTCTTCCTTTGGGGATTTTTTTTAAAGATAAAGTGTAAGCGCTACCATTACTCACAAATTTATGTGAACTTAAACAACGGATCTTTGCACGTGTACGATCGATTTTTTACACGTGTACGATACGATTTACATATCGGATTTACATTATACGTGTAATTAAATGAAGTAATATCGAACATTTGTAAAAAAAACTTCCATATTTTCCCTTTGAATCCATATATCACTTATCTTGTGTCTTTCATTTTTGAAAATACGGAATTTTGTACTTGGATGTATCATTTTGAATAACCATGTAAATTACTGGATTTTTTTTATAATGTTTTTTATTTACTTATTATTTCAACTTTAAAGCTACTCTTATTAAATTTTTGAAAACTAAAAAAAAAAAAATTAAATAAACATTTTGAAATTATGATGGATTATCCATTATTAATGCAAATGATTATTTTATTAACTATTACAATTTTTAAAATTTTATCTCTTTTTATTGTAATATATATATTACTGCTTATTGTTATTTTTATAGTTCATCCATTTTATTTATATTTTGAAAATGTTTCTTTTATGTATCCATTACTTTATGACATCCATTTCCATATCACCAAGTCGCGATTTATTGCTTATTCATTGCATATTTGCTCATTGATTAACATTTTCTTTTTTTCTACCTTCATTATATTTACATGAATAGCACGTTATTTGATTCCTAATTCTAGTGAAGGCGGTATTAAAACGAAAAGCTGGCATTTTGTACAAAAGAGTTCCAGGCACCGTGCCTTTCTAGAAATCGTTAAGAATATACATTTTAAATGAATACATTTTAACAAAAGACTGAGACTAAAAAATAAAAGCGATCGATACCTTATTTTGTATTCCGTATTGTATCCTATTGAGCAAACTACTTGCTATCGTTATTTTCTCTATTTATCCTTTTTGATGCAGTTATTGAGTGAAACTAAAGCTTTTGTGATTATTAAACTCATTCCAGTTATGCGAACGGTTAACCTTTTGTAGAATCTAAATGGAAATAGATTACAGATAATTGAAAGAAATGTTTTGGTTGATTGATTGGTTGGTTTTATGGGATATAATGCTTTCGTAAACAATCATATTTGATCGATAAAAATAAATTGTCAACATTAGCAATAGTATTTTGTGCAATTCTATATCTAGTCTTATCGGTGTTTTTGATACTTGAGAATCTTACAGTTTCTGAAGTGAAATTTGGTAACATAAATTCTTTTCTTATTTCTAAATCTAAGTTTTGTCAGTTTTCTTGAATATTAAAATTCTAACAGATTTTGAAGTAAAATTTGGTAGCAGCATCACGTTATTACTGTGGAAGAAATTTCTTAAAATAGAATTATTTCAGATGTATTTTTATGCTTTTTAATATTTTAGTGCAAAAAAGATTTTGTCTTAGCATTTAAACATTTATATAGAGATAGTATTAAGTAATTTACATTCTCCTGAAATTCTCTTCCTGGTTACCAGTTTATGAGCGTGATAAGTTCAATCAAAACTCATGAAGTATATAATTTAATATTATGCATCGTTTTATTTTCTTATTAACTTGCTTTTTTATATGTAGTTTTTTATGCAAAGAGCAATAGAACTTCAGTGTCAAGTACACGGTCCTCCTTTTTCGGATTTTTGGAATAATGAAAGTGTTGCCGTTCGGTAGAAAAGAAATGTTTGAAAAATTTCATTTATTACAGCCGAACTAAAATAATTATACTGTGCAGTTGCAGTATTGTTATTTAAAGATTACAAAAAATATTTTTCTCTCCATGCTTTGATTGAAAGATTTTAAATGGGCATGTTCATACTTTCTTCAAATTTAATGTCGCGATTATTTTAAACTCTTCCATTTCTAATCATGTATAAATCGCTAAGCGCTATTTCTCTTTCTAATGCATATTTTCGAATTCTACGCGTTAAAAATGGGAACATATTTTGAAATTTCTGGAAGTTGGCCTTTTTGATTTGGTTATACGTTTTATATTCCTGTTCTTAATGTGAATTAAGATAATACTTTAATAGATAGGTTAAAAAACATTAAGTACACAAATAATTCAAGACAATAAAAATAATTTTGCAGCAGCTCTCTTCAACATCAACGCCAGAAGTTAAAACGTCATGACTAGCCCGAGATAGACGTCTCTTTTAGTCTCGTTGGTAAAGACGCAACAAAAGAGCGACCGGTCCAGTCTTCTTACCCAATGGACCAGGGTTCGAAACAACCTCTGACAACCAAGGTCAGCAACTCTCTCCCCCTCCACGAGGTCGAAAAAAATTCACCTGCAGGCATCCTTTAGCGTTTAGGATGCGTTCCTGGACGACGTAGCGTTAAATGAAACAATGTTGTTACACTAGATCGTTTTAACACATATTTCGAAAGAGAAGGATTACACACAATCCAAAGTAATTAAATTTTGTATAATGTAATATGTAACATATAACACATAACTATGCATACATAAATATAAAATTTAGTTATGTATAATGGAAGTTCTGGTTCTTCTTAGCTTAAAAATACTAAGTTTTTTCGATAAGCACGAATTTTAGATAATTAATTAATTTTTTGCGATTGGCCAATGTAAGAAAACCACCCGAATTTCTTCTTAATTTAAGGAAGTATACACATACAAATGCGTATTTTAGGGATATTATGTACGTACATTACACACTTGAAAGTAATATTCGCATAATATACAAATCCTCAAAAGTATATTACCAAAATACTATTCATATAAGCACCATTCATTTTCCTTCTCTGTTTAGTCTCTTTGATATAATTCGCATAATAATTTGATTTTAAATGAAACTAAAGAGAAACCTGGCGAACGTGTGACGTATTTCCTTCATTATTTAATTCTACTGTTATCCTAAAGTTTAATTAAATAGTCAGTAAGTTTCAAAACTCCAATTGAAGATGCACAAGAGAAGGAACAAAATACTTTTTAACTACCAAAGATTATATTAGGTCACTCTCTCTCTCGAATCCCTTTTAACTCAATCTGTGTTTCGGTTAGAATGCAGTTTAGCTCCACCACTTGGCAATGGAAAAAATTTTGTCGATAATTCACCTAATGTGGCAACCCTCGTTTACACAGTGAATACGTTACCTGCTCTAAAAATCGCACACTTAACGATTTTTAAAATTGTGCCAACGGCATTTGGGGCTAAACTGTATTTTAATCCTCATTTTTATATTCTAATAAGGAAGTCTTAGCTTACCAAATCACTCGTTCTGATTCAAGTACTTCTTGATTATAACATATTCGAATCTTGGTGCTTTAAGTTTGAGTCTCTTTAATCCAAACGATTACTTATGATGATTCAATCCAATCTACAATTATATCTATAGGCCTGTCGTTATCATTTGTCTCTCTTCTCTTTCCTTTCAATTCTTTTTCTCTTATATATCACGTTCTTTAACTCAATTCATTACACTTCTTACCTTTATCTAATTTGCCTAATAATGTTTCATTATGGTTTGCAAGAAATTGCAATTTTACGCAATTTAAATTATCAAAAAGATCCGAAATTAGTGAAGAGAAAATCGCGTTTATTCTTACGTCAAAAACGGCAAGAAAATATGGAATGAAATTTTGAAAAAGACTATGTGGTTTCGAATCAGTGTTGATATAAGAAATGCTAAACGTGATCTTTAACTGTATTTTAAATGCTACATGGTATAGTAGGTAGCTTTTATACAAACCGTTGCATATTTTGGCGCATTGGTCAGAGCACGAAAGTTTCCAAATTAAAAAAAAAAAACCTAATTGATAACATACTACTTAAGCTTATTTATCAGCCTTTCAAAATAAGAACATCTGAGTCTCTGTTTATTGATGGAAGTGAAGATAAGAGATAGCACACTTGAAATTTCACACATGAAAAGAAAACTGTGAAAAGGGTAATGGGATAAAAGATAGTTATAGTAAACACATCTTTTTATCATAAAATTTCGATTTGTTTATTTAAGCTTCCCGAGTAAAAAAATAGTGACGTATATCTAAAATTTACCACTGATTGATTAGAATTATCTCAGTCACCCCCTTTCCCGCAAGAAATGTGGAAGAGAATTTTAATTTAAAAAACTGTGTTCAGATTTTCCGGATAATTATGTTGAAGCCTAAAATTTTCTGGTTCATTTCAGTTTTGAAAAGAAGAAATTTCGCCCTAGATGCATTATACATCCAACGTCAAGTTAAAATTGTTTCCTCCAATTTAATATGTGCAGCATTTAGGCCCAACTTGGCAATTTGCATGTACAAAATATGGCAGGAGAGGTTTTATCACTAAAAAAAGAAAAGTGTCAGTCCGGGCGTACTGCATCAGCTCTGTAAATTTCTTTTAAAATTTAAGAAACATTTTTTTATTTTTAGCATTTATATTATGATAACCTTAAAACGCTTTTTTAGTATAATCATAGCATTTCATATAAATCAAGAGTTTTGTTAAAGAGCGATAATTGCGCTCTTGAACTTTTAATCTGTTGTATGTTAGTTTTAATTAAAATGAGAGTGATATTCAAAATGTATTCAGTAATACCCTAAAACTCGTTTTCGTCTTCTTCAAATATTTTATTTATTTTTCTTCTAAAACAGTAATAGTTTTGAATAAGTATTTTGACTTATATTTTTGCTAGATATACCGTTAAAACATTCAACTATCATAACAAATATTTTGCTTGCTAGGCACTTGCAAACTTAGACAAAGTTAAATTTGAAAAATTGAATTTTCTTCTAACAAACTTATATAATTTTTATTCGTGTGCAGACAGAACTGTATGTGGTAGACAGAAAATTGATTTTAAATTTTGAAATGAGAAAAAGTTGACTAGACAGAAATATTGAACTGTTATACTGTAGGTAAATTTTTAAAGTGAAATATTTTCTGTTGATGGTTTCAAAAGCTTTTAAATTGCATTAGAAAGTCTTCAGTGAATTTGTGTTACTTCTTAAAATAACAGGAATATATCTGTTAAGTAAAATAGTTTTCTTATTTTGGGGTAAAAAGTTTTATACCTTGAATAAGTTAAATTTTACTTTATCTTTATTTTATAAGTTTTGAAACTGATAATCGTATTATAATTTCTGTTATGATAAAATTCTCATTTGCTTTTCATTACCATTCCCTTCCCTAAAGAAGAAAAAAATTATTTAGTTTTTAAAAAGCTGCAGAATTATGTATGTATGTAATGTATATATGTATGCATGTATGCAATGCGATGCTTCAACTTAAATTTGCAATGATTTCTCTGAAAAATAATTTAGTTTCTTAGCTTTCCATTCTCAATCTGAAAAGTAAAGAGTTTATTCTTTTTTTTTTCTGATACAATTCCAAATTATGCCTTTACATATTATATCATGTTCTCATAAAATCTGTTGTATCAAATTTTCCCAAGTCAAAAATCTGTCGGAAATAATCCCTACTAGACTGATAAACGTCAGAGATATCCCTTATTATCCTTTTATCTTACCACGTGAGTTACGCTCGTGATCGGTAGAAATCCCTACCATAAAATCAATGGCAAGGTAAAATTCTCTTTCTTCTACTCTTTTTTTGTTGTAATCGAGTAGAAAGAGTTGCATTTCTTTACTTTATGGATACTTGTTGCTTCTCTCTCTCTCAGGAAAAATGAATAAGCAACCATGAATTTGAAATTTGCCTTTTTTACTTTGTCTTTAATCTTTAAATTTATCATATATATTTTATATATATAAACATATTTATCTGAAATGTAGCTAAGAACTATATACATTCATTTAAAACCCGAAATAAAACTATTTAGTGCAGGCAGTGGTACAAAGTATTTACTATATGAACGTGCATCGTGAGTGTGGAAACTTTTTATGCATAAACTATATTCTTTTTAAAAAATTCCTCTAACAATCTATGTAAATTGCATTATGTATATAGGGTTATGGTAAAATTTAATTACTATTAAAATAACCGAGATATCTGTTCTGCATATTAAATACTTATGCGCATGAAGTTGTAAATGACTTATATTAATGTTGATTTGTGTTTGGTTTCAGAAGCCTAAATTGAAGTAACGCGCAGTATGGAGAAGGTAAAGCCTCAACCTGTTAATTTTCACAATGACAGCCTTTAAAAAGTGAACAAACGCTAGGAGAAATGTATAAATCTGGATGGGACTATATATAGAGATGTCTTCGGAAATAATATATAAAAAATTAAGTTTCTATCTCGATTATTGTTAATAATAATGAAAACTTTACCAAATATCGGATTACTTCAATCTACGACTTCCTATAACCAATCTAATCTACATGAATAGCTGTAATTTAGAACATCATGTACATAAGGATCAATTAATATACAGTATAAATTTTATCCTGACTTCTTATTTCTTAGTAATTAAAATTTAACTATATTCCCACCTTCATATGGTTAAAAGTACTATCTTTATATATACATATTATTAATTATATCCTATGTATGTTTCCCACATTTTTAAACACAATATATGCTACTCTTGTAAAGTGCATAATGGATTCATATACATTTTTTAAAATTATTTGTTTACTTGTTTCTGTTACAGGTAGACAAATCATTTAGCTTTTAGAAAAGTATTTTTATTATTTTTGAATGTAGAAAAACAAGAACGCAGTAACAAATTAAACAAATAAGTTTTTATTTTTTACATCATTGGATAAATGAATTAGTGAATGCAGCTTGAAGACATCCTCGTAGAAAGGTTCGACTATCCTGCATATATAATAACATTTCTAAATATTTTTAGGTGACAATAAACTTGCGAAAGAACAGAATAATTAACTTGTTAAACCTTCGTACCTAAAAATTTCTAAATACCCTAAACAAGTATACAAATAATCTAGTTATGAATAATTTATTTCAAAAGTTTAATTTTTATATAATTGTTACTGCATGATAAATTAGTTTTACTTGGAAGAGCGAGATGGGTTAGTTCTCATTTTGGATAACATTAGACATTGTTGTATATATATATATATATATATATATATATATATATATATATCGCCTTTACTTTTCTTCTTCGTTTCTTGTTTCTTTTAATTTAAATTTACAAATTTAATTTTGGAGTAATCCAATTTGAGACAAGTACCTCCAATTTTTACCCAGCAAGATGCATTAGGGGAGAGTTGGTACCGTAGAACATGTTTAACCCCACAATGCAGTCCCCTGTCTGACCCATGTGGTGACCGAGGATGACAGAATAGTCTCACTGTAGCTCATGCATGTCGTAAAAGGCGACTAAAATGGGTACCCAGCGTCTTGGGGTATAGCCGGGCATGGGGTTTACTGTCTTTGGTAAACACGGGTGACGCATTCCCGGGATACCCTAGCGATCCTTCTCTATTTTCGATCCTCTTTCTTGTCAACCACTTTTACCTTCTTTTCAACTTCACTTCTAGACTACAGTTTAATCTAGTTTGGCGCAGCATAGTCATATCTGGCTCTTGCGCCAATAAACTTTACATTCACTCACGCAGTCCCCAGTCTGAATGTGTATGTTTTGTTTTGTTGGGTACTCAAATTATTCATTTAGTTTCAAATTTGATTCAATTTTTATTCATCTTTTTTACGTCGTTTTTACATTTAACTATTTTCTTTTGTTGATTTTGGATTTCAATTGTTCTCTTATTTTTATGTATTTTAATAATAATTTCATTGCTTTATCTTACACACACACACGCACGCACACATAATTTGGATCTTCGATAAGCTAGAAGAAAATCTTTCTAGTTATTCAGTGCTAAAGAGCAAAAAGTTCAATATCTAACAGATTGCTTGTTATTTCACTAGATTTGAGCGAATAAAAATTTGACACGCATTTATTTTCATATCATAACACGCTTATTAAACATATATTCATTTAAGTTTGACAGATTAAGTTTAATGATTTGTCGTGTCTATCTGGTTTCCTTCTGGACAAGGACTCCGTTTAATTAAATTATCTTCTCCCCCCCCCCTTCCTGTTCTCGGTCCAGAGAGAAGCTGGAATCTGTGAACACATTGTTATGGAGACTATATCGCAAACATGAAAAGGAAAATAAATGAAATATGTGTAAGGGATTTTAAAAAAATTCAAAAGCAAAATTTTACAACCAAGAGGCTTTTCTATTTATAAATTCATTGATCTCGGATTCAAATGCCTTGAATGTTATACAAAGCATGCATGCTTGCATGCATCAAATGCCAACCGCTAAAATATGGGCAATGGTCACAAAGCCTGAGGAGATAAATATTAATTCCGAGTGAAATGAAACTATAATGACTACATTTTTAAAAAATTAATTTATTTGATCAAATATGAGTTTTAAAATTTAAATTTGTTAGTTCAGCATATAAATTGCGTAATTTCGCGGAGTTGACATTTCTTTTGAAGTCCAATGACACACACATTTGAAAATTATCTTATTAGCCACCTAAGGAGCTATTGTGTTTAGGCAGGGCGTTTTGGCGTACCAGATCACTTTACAATTTTTTATCGTTTGCCTTAATTTTAATTCCATTTAGCTTAAATATATTCAATTTAATAATTATCGTTTCTTTTAATTTTAATATCGGAAATGTTTACTTTTGTCCATTTCTTGATAGTTCATCGTTTACTTTAATTCTTATATTTAATTGAATAATAATTATAAAAAAAAGCGCACCATGGGTGGCTAAATCTGTTCTTTGCATGGAACTCTTTTGTTATTATTTATTTTGTTATTGATCTCTATTGCATAAATATTTTGGATATTTTCAAAGCAATTTAAATTCAAACTACCCTTATAGCATCCTTTTCAAATGAGTTTATTTCGTGCTTAGATAATTGGTTTTATATTAATGTTTCTCTCTAATGCGTTATATTTCTTTGAAAACTAGTTTTTATTTAGAAACAACTCAACGAAACAAAATTCTGCAAAATATTTTTGAAAAATCGATGCACGATCTATTTAAAATATCGCCTTACTCTTAAAACATTACATTCGAACGGTCGGTGAAGTATGTGTAATAATGGTTGTGACTTTGTGCTATTTGCGATTTTCTCTACACTTACCTCTAGAACTTTATATTAAATTGAATTGCTTAAAATTACAGTTTCTTTCGAAACCCAAATGAAACATGAATAAGTAAATTAGATGAAGATAGAAGTGAGTGAAGTGATTTGGAGATATTGATATATAAATGAAATAGATTGAAAGGAAAGTGAATAGAGATAAATGATAACGACTTGTTGACAGAGAAGTGTAATTTGGATTGAAATTCTTCGATTACTTTTGTGGATTGAATTGAATTTTGGAGTAGAAGTATTAAGATAAGAATCATCTGTTTTTGAAGTTATTAAATCTAGTAGGTGAAGAGTGAGTTGGTAAGCTAAGAATTTATTAGTTGATTTTATGTTAGAATCGGTAAGTTAAGTTGGAATTCGAGAGAGAGAGAACGACTTTAGCGATCCATCATTGATTATTAATTAAGAATTTTGGTTCCTTCCGAGGTGTCTTCAGTTGGAATCGGTGTTTATTACATGATAACTTTAACTAAGATATGGCGCAAGAGCAGAATAACGAAGGTCGTTACATGATGAGTATTACACGCTTTAATTCTTAGATATTACCGTTCAGTAATCTAGAGGGACAAAATTGGTCAATTGCTATTGCTTTAATTTCAAAATTAAAGCAATAGCATATCAAATTTTTATTACTTATTAGTTTTATATAACGCAATAAACTGAAACATTTCGATATGTTGCATAAAAATAAGGGCAATATAATAAAGTTGAATAAAATTTATATGAATTTCTATTGTGATTCGATGTTTGTTTCATAACGATCGTGTCTGATTTTTTAGACGCGGCATCGCTTTTGACTATCGCATTCATTAGTGTTAAATTTACGTTATTAGAAATTAAATGTATATTAGAGTAAATAAGTGTATGAGTTCTGTCAGTAAAGTAACGGGACTGGGACAATACAGGATTTTTATTTATAATATATGGCAATTTTGGTTTTATTAACGTCGCACTAGAGGGCTATTGGCAACGAGCCTCGTAATTTTGAGCCTCGGTCAAGTGAATAAGGTATGGAAAATCTGTTGTTTGTCTGCATCGATGTATTCTCCATTGACACTGATGCGTCCGCTCATTCTTATTTTCCACTCGTCTAGTTGAGTCGCGGGTTCGAGCCTTGGCAACTGAAGCCCCGCCGTGTAGCCAGAGCTGATGCATGCTAAATCTGTCGGGGCCCAAAGTCCTCCTATTGGCGTGGTGCGGAAGCTAGGATAGGGGTTGCTAGCTCATGTATCATCCTCGTCATTTGACCTTGCTTCAAAATTACGAGGTCCGTCGCCAATAGCCCCGGTGTTGCTTGTAGTGTGACGTTAATAAAGCCAAACCAAACCAAATTTCCACTTGTCTAAAGCGTATTGCAGTTCATTTTCTGATAACTGCTTTAATAGCGGTTACGTTTTCTTTCTTTCTCCAATGACTCGGAATGAGATCCTATTTGAACAGATTTTATTTTCGGGGATAAGAATAAAGTAAAATCACAGGGTCCTAAACCAAGGGAATATGGAGGATCCGTTCTACTAAAGGGAATATGGAGGATCCAGTAGATTCGTTTTCTACTAAAATCTGCTTCACGGTGAGCGCTGAGTGCAAAGGAGTATTGTCTTCATGTGGAATGGGATCATTTGTCAGAGTTCTGGGTGTTCTTTTCAAACTTTTGTAACTAAGTTATCTCACGTATTTTCCTTCAATTGACCTAATGAGCCTTTAGAGCCTCGACTCGTGAATTATGTGTGTTTTCCATGTAAATTGAACTGTAGTGAATGGAGGAGATTAGAAAGAATGATAGCAAATAGGGGGTGGGTTAGTGGAATCAGCTGTAGGGAGAAAGGGAAAGACCGAAAGGTTTGAGAATTACGAGATTAGACGTGTGCTTACGCTGAGAAAAGAGAAATTTGATTTTGGATCAGGTCTTGACTCGGACCCACCTTTAAAACCAGTTAGATAAATATAAATTTCTGGTAATATTTCGTAGTGGACTTGCTAGGGTTTTGCCCCGGATACTAAAAACGTGTTTTGAATTTGGTATTCTTAATAAGAATAAAATTATGTTAAAGATTTGATTGTCTCAGTTCATTTAACTATTTACTTGGTGAATAAATTGTTTAAGGAGCATACCATGGCTAATGAAGCCGTGGTGTGTCATCATTTTGAATCCTTTTAGAGTCATTGGTGGATGTTCGGAAGAAAACGTCACAGTAATTAAAGCAGTTATCAGAAAATGAACTGAATAAATAAATTAAAATTAATGAATAAAAAATTCCTTATTTGAGCCTGTCCCGTTGCTTTATAGATTAGATTGATCTCGTAGTGTGATATGCGTGGTCAAATTATTCAAACCGAATCTGAAATATTTTGGATTAGAAATTACGTATAAGAAGATCCATCTAATTCGTAGAAGTCATTATTTTACTAATACACTGTATTCTATGTGTATTGATATAACTCGCGTACCTAAATTAATCTAATACTTCGTTCGCATATAACGTTTTAATCATAGATGTTTTCAAAACACATAATTAATCCGTACTTCTGTGTTTAAAAAAAAGACCAAGAGTAAGGCGAAAGAGATAAAGAGAACATCCCCCATGCTACAAAACTGCCATAACTCTATACCTAACCTTGAAATTAGATGAGAAAAAATGTTAATTGTATGTGTTTTATAATAAGACATGATTAATCAGTATTTTCCCCAATTCTAAATTTGCTCTGCATATCATCTTGAAATAAAAAAAAACAACACATTGTTAACTGTATGTATCTAATAATAAAACATGATTCTTCCATATTGTTCCATTACTCAATTTGTTCTGTATGTCATCTCAATACGTTTTAAATGAACAAATGCATTGTCATCATTCGATAATTATATTCATGACCTTAAAATTGTTTAGGATCGTTTCGATGAGTGTTAAGTGGTATTTTTTTTTATTGCGCGCCCTGTCATCTACTTTAGCACCTCATTAGCTACAATGAATCATTAAATGTATTAGGAAGATTGTCATCTATGACATCTGTAAAACTACGATACTTAAGTAGTTAAATATATGTAAAAATATGAAAAGCTGAATCATTGGGATGAATATCTGTTTTCCATATTTTTTGAAAATAGATGGCGTCATCAAGGCAAATTGGTGTTATTATTATTTACTGCTATCCTTGAATAAGAGATAAAGCAAATTTGACACTGATTCATGATTAGTCTTGCTTTGACCGCCATTTTCTGTCAAATCAAACATATGCGTCGAGTTGCACAGCCCGGAGTTCTCTGCAGTCTCATATAATCCTAAATTCAATAATTTTAATTCTTAAGTACCTTCATTTTTCATTTACTTTCCCCTTAAATTCTAACAAAAACTTAAGTCGGAAAATTCTACCGATAGAAATAAACCTTTTGACATTGCCGCTCTTATCATAAGCCGTCAATGACATGCCGGCTTTCTTAAAAAAACGTTCACAACACCTAGATTTTGTTCTATTTCTCCTATTTTTCTCAATTTCATGTAATTTTAAATTTCTCTATTAAATACAAAGGGATCTCCTTTTAATTTTAACTATTTAATTTTAATTTTTGGACTCCAAAATAAAATCAAATGCGAAAATTGAAAACCGAAAGGTTTGTATTCACTTGTCAACCTATATAACATCGGTGGCTAGATACACTGCGTTTGGAAGCCACATTTCTGAAAGGAATATTTGAGAGAACCATTTATAAGAGTACATTTCCCTCCAAAAAATGGGCACATTAGAATCCTCCAAATAAAGCTCCAAGACAAAACGATAGCTCAACTATTAGATTTTTGAAACAGTTTCTGGAACAAAAATATCCTATAACCAAAGAGTGTGGAGCTGAGATCTACCTCTATTTTCAGTACTTTTTTCGTATTGTTGTATTTGTATTCAAGACTTATAAGTTAATCGATAATAATCATCGGTCTGTTTTAACTGATCTGAATTTATCTGAGTTTGTGGGAACTAATCCCACACTGTGTGTTAACTTTTAATGCGAGTTGCATCGCTCCGCTCAGACTGTTACATTCCTGCTGGATCCACCGGTTAGGTCATGCCCGGTTTCGAGGGGGAGTTCTGTGGTGTCTTGCGAACCCTTTTGGCCTGACCCTCGTGAATGTGAACAAGCAATTGTGAGGAAGGAAGCCAACAGTAGTAAAGTCTTTTCACTTCTGCTGTATGGATATCAGTTTGAAACTCGACTTGCACTTCAACCAGCCTTTCTTCAGGCATTTTTTTTTCTTTTGGCTGCTCAAATGATGTTTTCCTCAATTTTATTTTCTTTTAAATGTTTTAAATAAGTTGTTATTGTTATTGCCACTGATCTCTAAATCTTTGATCTGCTCTAAGTTAGATGACCTCACCATCGTTGAGACCTGAATTCAAACCGGAAACCAAATAAGAATCCAAACAATGGATTAATTCCGGTGAATCTGCTTCAAAGAAGACGGTCAGAAAAGTTATGGCGACGATTTTTTTTTGCGAAGGGCGTCATGCTCATGGATTTTTCGGAAAAAAAAGAAAAACCATCAATGGGTAACACTAAGGTGACCAAATTTTTTTACAATGAAAAGGAGGACAAAAAAAAATATAAAAAAAAAGTACGGCGTAAATAACATTTTATTAATTCCGTAAATAACATTTTATTAATTCAAACAAAAATACTCTAATTATGCTAACATCCCTTTTAATTATTTAATTAAACGAATATTTTCCCATTGAATGAGTATTTTTTTAAATCAATATATCATTTTCTAACAATATATTGAAAATTTCAGAGTAAATATCCTTTATATCGAATTTTACGGTAAGTGCTGTAGTTAGAGTATCAACATTCAAACTTGATTTCTCACTTGTCCAAAAATCATTGCCAATGTATAAAACTCTTTCAACTACTGCATTAGTTCCAGGGCAGCACAACGTAAATTCGACTAGAATAATTAAACTTTCAGATGGAATGTGTTTATTTTTGAAATGGTTAAATATTTTCACCCATCTTTTATCAGTTCGAACATATTGATTTTACCATTGTTCTAATTTATCAGAATTTAAGTATACATTCAGTCTTCTAATTTTTTCAAGCATACAATTGTCCTTGATTTTAATATCAGGTATTTCTATCGATAAAAAAAAACTCAACACAATTTTCAATATCCGCCCAATTTACTTTCGATGAAGTATAAAACACCATTAAAAATGTTATTTCCTGTCATATTTGTTTAAGACTATTCTTCGACATATTGGAAAAATGAATGGTAAAAATTCTGACTTCTTTGATGCACTTTTCCGTTATGCTCGGATTTGATTCTTCTAAATTTGACAATTTTCTTTTTATTATTAAAAGAATAAACTTTTCTTCAAATCGTGATTTATATCGAAGGACTAAATCGTTCTAAATAAGACTAACTTCTGTTCACCTTCAATCTTTGGAATCGTTTTGTGGAAAATAGATGCCTTATTATGTACAAAATACATTAATATCTCCTATAATTAATAACTGAAAAAAGATTCAAGAAATTTTGGACATTTGTCTAAACTTTAAAAAATATGAACGGTGATGCTGAAATAATTGTAAAACACGATCTATAACTGGTGTTAGAGCGCTATATAACTTTTGGATATCTTAAAAGATTTTTGTATTCAACATTTGCGTGGTTCTTTCAAGTTTAGCGTGGCATCTTTGAATAGAAAGATTACTTTTAAAATATTGAAAAGGAGGACTGAACCTACAAAAGGAGGACTGTCCTCCCTAAATGAGAACGATTGGTCGCCATAGTAACATTGCAGTTCGTATCTCTATTCCCATTCCTAAAACGGACACTTTTTGAAAACCACTATCACAAATATTTGTCTTCTGATTACTGATTATTTCTTATTGAATTAATAATATTCAACCAACACGCTATGATACATTTAGTAGCCATAAATTACTCTTAAAACTGAAATTTTTTTAAAGTAAACTTTAATGATTGGAATATCTATATTTTTTTTGCATTCTAAAGCGCATGAATATCTGAAGTTACTCAAGCACCGCATGAGAATTGTAATCACTTAGAAACAAGAGAAATCTCTTTCTCCAAACATCTGCATTATTGAGAACTTGCCAATTGCACGGAGGTGAAGAATCGCTTGGAATAGTTACCACGTCTTACGATATTGTTACATCGTCTCTTACATAAGTTCAAAGAATTAATTATGCCATCTGACTGTGAATCATTACATTATCGTTTGTTTCAGTGACTAAGCATTTTATCTTTTCTCACCCTTGACTCAAGGGCCTATCTGTGTAGAAAGTGCAGAGTGAAAGTTATTTATTTTTCTGTTTGGTATTAAAATCTACGTAAATACAGCGATCGCCATTTCCTTCCATCGTGGGATTGAGCTGATGATACTTAATCTTATTCTTCCTGTCGTCATATCCTTCCTGTTTTTACTCTTGTCTCTGTTCTTCTACCGCACAGCTCTTCTGATTCATCTCTGTGTTTCAGTCGAACGTTTGAAGCTTTTAGCTAAGCTGCATTGTCCATGATGCTGATTGGATTGAAGTATAAAATGTCGCTGCTTTAAATGTGGCCGTTGAAAATTAACACATGTAATGCTTACAATTTTCGACTAACTATAATTCATTGAAATTACTTACTTTGATATTTTTACACGGGCTTTATAAAAGAATGAATTTTCTGAAGCATTGATAAATAATTAAAATATATTCTTAATTTTTTTGCATTATGAGCCCATAAATATAATAATTTTTTTTAGGAAATTTGAGTAGTTTTCACTGCGTGCAAGATATTTTGTACACAAATGGTTCTAATGACTAGTCAAATATACGTTCTTTAATGTGAACCTCTTAAAAGTTAATTAAAACTTTTAAGGATGTTTTTAAAAAATACCACAGAATCAAAGTGTTAACTTATGGAATCACTGTCAATATTCCGGCTCCAATTAACAGATGAAAGCCCAATGGTAACAATTAGCATATATACCATCTGTCTTCAAAATACAAGTACTTTTTTGAATCACCTCGTATTAATTCAATATTCATTATTTTGTCAACTTTTCATACCAAAATGTAATTTATTTAAATGAATAATAATGTGAGAAAAAATATATACTGAAAGATGAAGAAAAACTCAATCTGAATTTAAAAGGAATTTGTCTAGTATCTTTGGAATTCATGATTAAACCGACTCAATAAGAAACAGCTATCGTGATTTCCAATAGCCAAGGCTTGAATAATATACCAAATCAATTATCTAATAATCCGCGCGTAGCTTAATGGTAATGGTAGCGGACCACGCAGCCAGTGGCTTTCGTCGAGTCGTGGGTTCGAATTGGATGCCACGTAAAGAACCGCCGGGCTTGATGCAGTTAAATCGGTCGAGTGCTCCAGTCTTCTGCGTTGGTGTTTAAGTTAGGAGATGGTGGTTCCATTTCAGGTGTCGTCCTCGCCAGTGTTCAAAATTACGAGGTACGTCATCATTTGCTCGTGTTGTCTTCTAGTGCGAAGTTATAAAACCAACACAACCAAATTAATGATCCCTGTTTAAATACTTCGAAATTCCTTAGACATAATGTATGTGAACAGCTAATACCGATAACAATTTAAAAACTAATTCCGGGTAGCAATGAGAAACGAGGTAATTCTCTGTAATATTGTCCATTGATTATTTTTCCTAGCACCAAAACAAATTATCGCCATGCCTTTTCGTCCGTCTTAGCCTTCCTGACAGCAGATTCATCGTAAGAAACTTTTTTTGCTTGATTTCCGTTGCATAATGATGAATCCAGGTCTCATCTATGGGGACAACTCGATGCAAGATGAAGACGTCAGAATGAAATTTGAATGGCAACAAGTATTGTGCAAATCAAAACTTCAATTGGCGAATCAAGGTCATTATGGTTTCTCACAAGTCATTTAACAGATGGCAGCACCCAAACTTGTCTTAGAAACCATCTATCGTCAAACGGTACATTTTAACCACTCCGTATGAATCGAATCTCTTTTTATGCAAGGCTTTTACACGAATTCAGTCTCAATTTGGACATCAAAAGCTTTTATGTGTAATTTACTCACATCCGTCGATTAAAATTAAATCGAAGAAAAAAAATGTTTTCAAGAAAATTTGTAGACGGTAACATTACATCTAGTGGTTCTAGATGCATTATAGTGATGTTTCAGTCTGACGGAAGGAAAAATTACCCTATTTATTTACAGCATCTGAAGGCGAATAATATATTATTTTAATAGAATCTTTAGCAAACTTTAAATGAATTTTTTAAACTTTTTCTACTTCATTATACGAGTATGTATGCGAATCTCAACTAATATAAACATAAATCTTTGATCCTAACGATTTAAAGTTCGGTTTTTAACATTTTCCTTTCAAGCCATATTTGAGAGACAATATTACTTTTCATGCAATTAGAAGTTTTTTGAAGGAAAATTTACTAACACAATCCTAGAAACGAGATTAATGTCCTGAAAAGTGTTTAGGTTATTTATATTCTTTTGTTATACCTTCGGAAAGGTTCGATTAGTTAAATTAGAACAACACGAAGGCTATTGACGATCGGGAAAAAAACTGTTCGTGACGAGAAACGATACTTGAAACGGCACCACCCCTCCAAACTTCTACTACAAAGGAAGGACTAGAGCTCGTGTTTTAGAGAAAGATTCTGGCTAAAATATTTTGAAAATGTATGCTTATCATTGGCAGGAGATGATAATATTTCGAATCAAACATTTAAAGGAAGAAAGAAGAAGAAAAGGAGTGTGAAATCCTTTTAATCCTGAGCAAAACCAATGATAAAAAAAAATAAGAGAGTTGTCGAGCAAATGAAAAGGGAAATTATATTATCCTGGAACATTTTAATACATAGTTCAACAATTTACTATAATTGAATGCTAAAACTTTAAATGTATTTCTTTTCCTCAATTTGAGAGATTTTTTTTCACTTTGCGCGCATGAGATATTTCAAAAAACTATTGTTCTGAAACTTTACAACGTATAATAAATATAATACACTTTCAAACTGAACCAAATTAAGTGTCCTATATATATTTATTATTTAAAAAAAAGTAAAAATATTTCAATTTTTTAAAAAAAAATTTAAACATTCGATATTTTACAG